>JAFIDM010068482.1:2025-19909 GCA_023159025.1 Thereuonema tuberculata
ACTGACCATTAAAATGCTTAGAAGTATCAGAATTGCACCGTGTATGGACTCTTTTTGCGTAGAAAAAATATGTAGAATTTAATAATTGTAAGAAAAATTAAGTAAAGGGAACAGTTTAAAAAAACGTAGTTTTGTAGAAAAAGGCCCAGTAGATGAAAAAGAAAGAAGAATTGCCGACGGTAGGATGGGCGGTCGAGTGATTGCTTGTGGGCGTGGCGGTGCGAGGAGGGGTGGATTTCTTCAGGGGCCACGAGTCTTTGGACAGATTATAGGTCCCGATAAATAACCTTCGGCACGAATAACCTTCGTCTTTATGAATAATGGTATTGAAATATCAAATTTGTAATACAGCTATTTTATTGATATATTTTTGTACTCGTTATTATTATTATTCACCATAATTCTTATTTAAAGAGATCGTTTGAACTTGAATTCCTCTAAGATGACTGTTTGTGCTTTCTCTGTGCCCAAATTTTCTTCAGTTGTTCACTGTGTTGTTTCTTACGTTCCGCTGTCCATTTACATACCCGCCTCTTCTGTGTTGTGGTATCAAATGTATGTTTTTTGATAGTGTTCCTGAATCTCTTTCTATCTTTCGCATCATCTACGGAGGGTTGTTTACAATCTATGGTAACGATTTGGATTCGGGTCTATTTCCCAGAAATTCCCTTTCTCCACCAACGATCATGCTCTATTTGATGGCCATGAGATACTGCTATCGCTCTGCAGCGCAGTTTCCATTGCAGGAGACTACTGCGAAGAACGGGAAGACTTATGCGTTGCCACTCCTGCTGACAACATTTCCAGAGTCCATCCAATGAACGAGGACGCCGTCTTCCCAAGGCTCGTTTTAATAGTCCAAATGCGCAAAAATCCATGGGCGATGCGTCTGGAGACTTCACTGGTATCTCGGTAAACGGTATAGCCTGGATTCCGGTTTGCTGTTCCATTCGTGTCAGAAAATTCTGGGTAGATTTGGATGTATGGCTGGACGCCTTGTCTTGGTGGAGACGGACCTTGGAAACGTCGTTTCCGTAAAGAGCAAGTAGTTCCTGTGTATAAATTGGTGTCAGTACGTGATCCTGATAGTACGCAGAATTCACCTTTACATTTTGAGCCACCCTCCGTATCTGTAGCTTGCCTTGATAGGAATAACCCGCAACGATCATGAATCCCTTCAAAAAAGTTTCACGACATTCTCTGTACCAATTTGGAAACGATTTGGCTCCCACTGGGCGACAGAAAATCGCCCTTGGTTTATTGCAGTCGGACAGATAAACATATGCTTCGTCTAATGTGACCACATACTTCCATTTATCCTCAGCGAGATGTCGTTCATACAGTTTTCTGCAATTTGTCTTACGTTCTGAAATATGCTTTGGTAAGAGCTTGTGAACCTTGCTTTTATGTCTCTTTTGAAGTCCCAAATCTTTATGGATAATCTTGTTTACGGTACGAAGAGATGTTCCTACCTTCGCACCAATGGTCCTTTGGGTCGCTGGATTGTTCCCCGTCACCATTTTCTTGACTTTCTGAATGACAGTCTTTGTGTGACTTATAGATGTCCTTGGATTTGCTTGCTTTTCAGTCCCGGAAATCTGTCCTGCACGGGCCAAACCAACACCAGCCAACACGTTATGAACTCCTTTCTTCGAAATGGTGAAACCTCTTTTTCTACATGCCGTAATTATTGCGGAATAACTAAATTTCGCGTCGGAAAGGGCTGTAACGTACCCTTCCCAAAACTGTGACACTTTCGGCGGCTTTTCTCCGAACAAACTAACTCGCACCCCTCCACACTAATCTTTAAGTACTCACCTGTACGTTTGCATAAATTTGCATACCTACTGTGATTGGTTGCGTCGTCACGCGCCATGCAAATCGTTACCATAGATTGTAAACAACCCTCTGTATTGTCATGTGTGCCTGTCTGAGATCCTCCTCGACTTCTTTTATCCATTTCGTTTTTCCCCTGCCTGAGTTGATGACCTCAAGAATCCGTCTTGAAATTCTGTCTTCGTTCATCCTGTGAATATGTCCGTAGAACTGCATCCTTCTTTTCCTGAATGTATCCGTAATCCTGTTAGTGTGATTATAAATTTCTGATGCTGATCTCTTCATCCAGATTCCTTGTTCTTGTACCGGTCCCAAGATTTTCCTGAGAACTTTCCTTTCTTGTTTCTCTATTTCTTTGATTTTCGCTTGTCCACCGATTTGTGTCGTTTCAACTGCATGTAGTGCCTCAGGAAGTACGAAAGTGTCTTAATTTTGTCTTAATTTTGCATTACTGGATATGGACTTTTGTTGTAATAGTTCCACGTGAGTTTGTATGCTCTTTGTAGTTTTCTTATTCTTTCCTAATTGGCTCTTAGGTTGATCCCTGATGGTTGGATGATTTCTCCTAGGTATTTAAAATGCAGTACTTCCATAATTTTCTCGTAGGTTGTTTCAATAGGCAATTTGTCTTGTGGCACTCTTTCTATAAATTGCGTTTTCTCATACGAAATTTGCAGGCCAGTTTTTCGTGCAATTTCGTGTAGTTTTTCTATGGCGTTTGTGGCCTCTTTTCTGTTATTCGTGAGGATTGCGAGGTCATCCGCAAATGCTAAGCACTTCACATGGAATCTGTTCTCTTTTTTTTATACCAATTTGGATTCCTTTGACTTCTTTTTCCCACGTTCTGATAATTTTCTCAAGAATGATATTAAACAGCAACGCACTCCAGTATGGATCTCAAATGGATCGGAGATTTCCCCTAAGTATTTAATCTTGGAGATTATATTAGTTAACGTCTGTTGGATGATTGCTCTAGTATTTCTGTCGATGCCGAATTCTTACAGTGTGTTGAAGAGGATCTCTGTGTCTATGGAATCGTAGGCTTTCTTAAAGTCCACAAAAGTGACCACCGTGTTTCTGGTGTTTCTCATCTGGAGAATCGTTTTAAGATACCTGATCTGTTCTATGCAGGAGCGTCCCTTGCGGAAACCAGCCTGGTATTCTCCTATGTGCAGATCAGCTTGTTCTTCTAGTCTATTCAAGAGGACTTTTGAGAGAATTTTCTAAGTGACCGGCAAGAGTGAGATACCCCTGTAGTTATTCGGATCCGTTTTGGCCCTTTTTTGTGGAGTGGGTGGATGATTGCGCATTTCCATTCCGAAGGGATCTGTTCGGTTTCCCAAATGTCTAATCCTGTGGATTCTTCCCGTTAACTTTTCATCTCTTAATTTCCAGAGTTCTGCAATAATTCCATCTTCTCCTGGGGCTTTATTGTTTTTCAGCGCCTTGATAGCTTCTGCTATTTCCTTGATGGTTGGTAATTCAGCGTCAGGATTTGGTGTGGATATTTTGAAGTGGATATCATCTCTGAGACCCTCGCAGTTGAGAAGTTTGTTGAAATTGTCAGCGAGGATTTGGCAGTTATTCTTCGTGTTGGTTTCTAGTGAGCCGTCTGGTTTCTTGAAGCAAAGATTGGGCGGCTGGTATCCTATGATATACTTTAAAATCTTATAGAAATTCCTGCCTTCTTAAACTCTTGTTCTATTCCCTCTAGTCGCCTTTTGTCGTAATTTCGTTTTTGCCTCCGAATTGTTTTTGATGTTTGTTTTCGGATTTCCAGAAATTGTTGCCATTTTTCTGATGTTTTGTTACTATTGAAGTTTTTCCAGGCTTTGACCCTTTCGTCAATTGCAAGGTCACATATTCCACCGCCTGTGTTTTCTCTTTTTCGGAGGTTGTCCCAATTTCATTGTGGATATGAGGACGTTAGCGAGTTCTGTCCAATTTGTGGTGTTTGTTTGACTGATTTCCTGTAAGATGTTTTCCTGTTGAGTTTTAAGTATTCCGGGTCTGGTCTCAAAACTTTGTTTAGTTTTGGTTTTCTCTTGTTGGGTTGTAACCTGGTCTTTATCTGTAGAAGATGGTGGTCTGATTCGAAAAAAAATCTTCTTGTTTTCACATTCAGAATTTCTGCTGTGTTGCTCTTGGAGATGGCCACACGGTCTACCTGGAACTCTCCCAGCATTGTGTTGGGCGACTTTCAACTATATAGTTTCTTTTTGGGCTTCTCAAATTGTGTTGACATAATCATAGGCCTAAATTCTCGCAAAACCAATCTTTCTCCATTCCTGTTGGTTCTTTTGTGCGCTGTATGGATTCCTGTGGTTTTCCTGAATTTGTTTTCTTTGCCTAATTGTGCGTTAAAGTCGCCTATTAGAATTACTGCATGGTGTTTGGAAATTTTGTTAGTTGTCTCTTCCAGCTCATTCCAGAAGTCATCTACTTTCTTGGGGGTTTTCTTGTTATAGTCGTTTGTGGGTGCGTGTGCGTTGATCAAAGTATATGCCTTGTTAGCCGATTTGACGGAGAGCGTAGATGTGCGTTCTGAAGTGGAGGTGAAGTCGATGACCGAATCCCTGATGGATTTGTGGACTGCAAATCCTGTACCCAACTGTTTGAGTCCTTTCTCGTTGATTTTAACTGCTGGTTTTCCCTTGTAGATTCTGTAATTTTCTGTGTCAAAATGGTTTTCATCCGCAAATTGCTTTTCCTGGATTGCCAGGATTTTGATGTGGAATTTTTCCAGTGTGTCTGTAAGTTGTTTCATCTTGCTCAGTTTGAAGAGAGTATTTGTATTAAGTGTGCCGATTAGGTGTCTGTGTTTTGTACGTAACACGTTAGAAGAATCCTGATTCTCAACAATAGACTTATCATGATGATCCTGTCCCCCGGAATCCGATAACCAGGTAAAGTCAGCCTCGCGACTGATGCCCGGCGTAGTGGATTCATTCCTTGTATTCTCATCATGTTTGGCTTTCAAGTTGAAAAGTAGGTTTGGTGGTGTACCGAGGAAAGACTACGGGGAATACGACTTGATTGTTGAGATCAAGAAGATTGTTGCAGCCGCACCATCTAGGAGAACAGACGCTGACCACTACCCGCTGGATACCAGACAGACGGTAGTGGGTTTATACATTGTGTTAGTTTGTACTCTTATTATTATATAACTTATTATTGTTAACAGTTTCTCTTTTCTTTTAAAATATATCAGACTGTGATACTTTTGTTGCCAAGATAAGATTCTTTCCATCTTCAATCCAATCTTACAGGCTGTTTTCTTTGCCTCGACTATTTCTTGTGTTCGTTTGCGTTATACTAGATATACTTTATAACAGTAAATTACTGTTATATTATGGTTCTTTAAGTATGTGTTTTGGGTATTGCCTTTCTTTTTTGTATTAATTAACTTTAAAAGTGTTTGGACCTTTGTGTGCCTTAGTAATGTATAGTGTATAAGTTACATGATTTCTGACGAACCATTTGAAATGGCGTAAAGAAACTTCTAGAATTTCTGATTCCATCTCTCAAATGAATAACAGCGTAATGCAGGACAAATTCATACATTAGAGTACCTAACTTGCTGTTTGGATATCTTAAACTGAATTTAGATATTTCGTATAACTGCTATCTTAACATATCTTGTGTTTTATTGAGTAATTAAAATATATTTTATTAGTATATTTTTGTTTTCTTAAAATTTATAGAGCTCCCTTTCTTTTCCGATTTGGATAAATGAACTTCCTAATTTGTAATGATGTCAAGAATTCTATGTTAAAGTTATGACGCTTTGTTCTGAATCTCCTTACATATAAGAAACATTATGTGATAATGTAATAATGGTTCACCCATTACACTTGCTCGTTATTGCACGTATTTGATTATTTGCAAAAATAAACTTTTTATACGAATTGATAGAATTAGAAACCTTTTTTATTTATAACTTACTAGCAAACCTTTGATCACGTGATCTTGGATTCTGAGATAATTTACATTACCAACCCGCGAGCGCGTCTCGGAGACCTCATATTTGATTTAAACTTAAGTCACGTGACTTCTGGTTGACCCACGTAGATAAAAATGAAAATGTGATAATCCTCAATACTATATCTAACATTTGCCACCTTATTTGTATTTCTGTGTCTTATGGTTTCAAGGAGGAGATAGGGCCAGAAAAAAATCAACTATTCTTTAAATAATAATATAGATAAATAATAAGTATGTAAACGAATCTTAAACTGAAACTGTTTTAGCTACGTCCAGTCATCATATTTCAAATTAAAACAACAAGAATTATATCAGTATGTATTTTTATCTTATAAAATGGGTTTCACATAACAACTAGACTTTTTTTAATGATAGAACATATCTGATATATACGTATAGGTTTCCTGAAAGTATATACTGTATAAGCATTCCAGTATCCCACATGAGGCCCTTTTTAGATATTTTTTTGGGCTTTAATTTTGGGCGGAGTAAATTCATTGAATTACATTTTTATTCATAATTGATTGCAAAACTGTGCGTATGCGCTCAAACTAATAAACAAATTTCCCTATTTTTTTTTTCTTTTTTTAAAAGATTAAAATAGCCGAACACATGAAGTAAAACTAAAAATTACAGAAATTTAATACGCAGACATGTTTTAAAATGTCAATAATACATTTCTTTTTTCATGCTAAGAAACAATTGCAACACACTCCATTTAAACAGAATTCCACCAATAAAAAGCAAGGACTGTTGACCCCGTACAAAAGATTAGCTTCTATCAGGAGGAAGGCCGCAACACACTAACGGATCAATAGTACAGTGGCTCTCTTCAAGCCACTCTAACCAATAGATGGTGAAGACGCCATCCCGCGTCCATCATGCGAACTTCAATATAAACACGATTCCACATGGTCGAGTATTGAAAACACAACGTCCTTTAACTGTGGAAGACTTAAAAAGTTTTGAAAAATAAATAACATAAAATGATCAAAAAACAAATTAAAATGAAAAAATAAAAACAATAAATAAAAAATAAAATAAAATAACATTTTTCTCCTTATTTCTTTAAAAAAAAATACCCAAAAAAAATTTTTTTTTAAATATTTAAAAAAAAATTATATATAAAGAATGAAAAATAAAAAATAAAAACTAAACTGGAAGATAGCTAATGCTCGTCTCCTGGCTTAACAGGGAAACCGTACTGGTAAATCTCCTTAACATAGACCTGATCATTGTAACATCGCTCAGATGTCAAAATGAGCGCTGATTCAATGCATCTTCGTAGATGAGTACTGTCCGAACGTTCTGAAATGACAGAATTACTAAAATCAATAACGTGTCCAGTATCCAGTATATGGGCCACAGTTTTGTAACATATCTCTGCGCTGAAACGCTCTCCAATGGTCAGCTATTTTTTTTTTTTAACTTCTCTAAAGTGGGACACAAACACTTAATTTGTGTATAACCAATTTCAGATATATTTTCAAATTTTGGTTAAAAAAAAAATTAACTTTTCTTCCAATTTTAAAACTAGGAGCAGAACTCCTACATCTTCTGGGCTACGCAACGAGAAAAGACGGCGCAGAAATGATTGCAAACACTCTGCAAAACGGGACAGCTTTGAAAAAATTCCGTGATATGCTACAAGCCCAAAATGTAAGTGACAGCAACATTAGAAATCTGATAGAAGATGGAAGAGATATTTGGAGTGTTCTACCTAGAGCACCTTCGAGAACAACTCTTCAGTGTCCAGTATCAGGTAAAAATCAAGCGTATTTATTCGTTTTGCCTGTAGGGGCCGTTCAAGTACTACGTAAGCACATTTTTAGTCATTTTAGACTCCTTTCCCCACTTGTAAGCAAAAATAAACAGATGCCCTACCCCCCTCCCCTTGTGCTTACGTAAGATTTGTCAAATCATTCACAGTAAATACCACTGAACAATAAACGAAAACAGTCAAAACTATATATCAAAATTATAACGCGTGCATGTTTGTCTGTCTTACGTAAGCATTGTTCTGACCCCCCTCCCCCTTGTCAGCAAAAATAAGGAAAGCTTGAACCCCTCCCCCCCTTCAATGCTTATGTAATACTTGAGCGGCCCCCTATAGTAAGAAATTAGAGCTTTAAATTAGTAAAGAAATCACTTATTTGTTTCATCATATTTAATTTTTCGGACCGCTACTTCCGCAGTTCTTTATCAAAAATGACTATTAAACATAAGACAGCAATTAAGTTTACACTTACACTGAAATACCACTTATTAGGTACACCAATTTTCTTATATAAATGGCTCGTTGTAATACACGTCAGGTAATACAAATAAGGCAGAACAGCCATTCTAGCATCAATTAGGCACAGAAAAGTCGTCAAAATGAAGAAAGCGAGTGACCTGAATGACTGAATTCGCAATGGTAGTTGATTGTTTTATGTTGTGAATGATGAATGTGGGTGGCATGGAAGCCCAGCACATTAGGTCTAGTGTGTTATTCCCGCGGGAAGAAGCGCAGACTGTGAGAATGATGAAAAAAATAATGATGGAACTAGAGCAGGGGACTGGAGAACCTCGAGAAAATCTTCACAGTGTGGATCGTCCACAGTAACCCACATGAGAACTGAAATCCGGAATTCAAGAGTTGAGAGTCCGATAATCTTAGCAACACACCACACACACCGCTGCCTCTTATTAGTTGTTACTAGGAGTGTTTTGAATAGAGCATCTTTCAAATGTCTATCGTCCTGGTCTTCTCACACACCACAGTTTCAAGGATTTACCGAGAGTGGTAAGAAAAACAAAAAAAATTACAATGATCAACGATCCTGTGGTAAAAAAGAGTTTGACAGAGAGTTCAGCGGAGAATGACGACAATCGTGCAAGCCAACAGATCGGCCATAACCTGGCGCATCACATCAGAGTTCAACTTCGTATGCAAAACATCATTTCATCTCTTGTCTCGATATTATCGGCGAAAAACATGAAAACGCGCCTCCTATCAATACGAATACATCAACTTTGGACCCTTCTGACTGGGAAAAGTTGCCTGGTCTGACAAAGCAAGGTTCCTTTTGCATCAAGCTGACGGAAGGTTCAGAAATCGGCGAAAAAAATAAGTCCCTCATTGAGTACCAAGAGTGGAGGTGTTGGTAGGGATTGTAATCCGTTCCCCATTACATATGAAATTGGAAAAAAAAAATCTAGGATTTTTGATACTTTTTTTTTGTTGGAAAGTTCATTGTTTTTTATCAATATTCTCTTCATTATGCTCAAATAACCAAGCATTACTAAAATTTCAAAATAACTCCTTCTTTAATTCCAAGATATTTCATCTCCCTGAGCGAGAGATTTATTCAGGTAATGATAGAGGATAAGAAATTAACTCTTCTTCCTCATAAATACATATGGATACAAAAAGAACTCAACAAACCTAAAAAACAGCAATCCAGACATTTCATAATTTACCTAATACTAATAACAATAAGTCCAAATGATGCTAATAACAATCACTTCTAATAACAATTTTAGCAATTTCAACCATCTCTTAATAATTATAATCCTCCAAATCTTCATCGTTTTGTTTGTAACCCTCCGCCCATCCAAGAAAAGGACACGATGGATTTTTGGGTTAGGTGTCTACGACCGTCATAATGCCTCCCATTGGGTACTCCTACGAGTCCGTGGACCTGTCGAGTTATATGACAATTGCTGGTGATGAAGTGTAATGGCGTGGGCAACATTTTCATGACAGACATTGAATCCGCTGAAACCACCGAATCGTATTTGAACTGCAGATTGTATCTGAACATCGTTATTCATTCCTTTAAGGCTATAGTTTATACTCACTCGGATGGATACTTCCAGAAGGATAATGCGCCTTGTCACAAGGCTCGAATCACCATGAAATGGTTACAGGAACAAGACAACGAGTTTTGATTGGCTTGCACTTCTCCGGATCTCAGCCCTATCGAACATTTTTGGGCTGAGATAGAAAGGACATCATTTGTACATGGTAAAACATTCCTGCCAGAATGCTTCTAGCATCATGTAGAATTCATGTCAAGACGAATTCAGACAGTTTTGAAAGACAAGGAAGCCTAAATACGCTATTAAATAGAAATACCTAATAAAGTGATATCACAGTGTATTATTTAACAGTAAATATAGTTCATCGTAGACTTCTTTTTGTGGTTTTCACGAATGGAAAAAAAAATTAAAATAAAAACTAAACTTTTAAGGGCATTTTAAGGAAAATAA
Source organism: Thereuonema tuberculata (assembly GCA_023159025.1). Classification (NCBI taxonomy): domain Eukaryota; kingdom Metazoa; phylum Arthropoda; class Chilopoda; order Scutigeromorpha; family Scutigeridae; genus Thereuonema; species Thereuonema tuberculata. The sequence goes on from JAFIDM010068482.1 coordinate 12,100, forward strand.
ATTTTAAGTCAAGTTAAAAAGTAGAATCTTAATCTTTTCAGGATATGTACATTGTGTTAAGGCTGTTGATTTGGGGCGAGTCGTTAAACTTATGGGCATCAAAAAATCCAGTGACGGTCGACTCGAAGAGGAAATTGACTCCTCTGTTGGTCTACAAGTTTTAGTAAATCCTGGAATGCCAATTAATAAAGGTATTTATTCTTTTTTTTAATCTCAAAAATGTTAGGTGATATAAGTTTTCTTTTTTTGGGTTTTCTTTAAGTCCTCTGCGTTTCGCCAAGATATCGTAAAAGATCGTGGAAAGTCATGAGCAATAGATCGATGATGGTTAGTTGGCTGTAATTAAAAGATCGCGTTTTACATTCGTGACTTAATAAAAGCTTTGGGATGTACAGGGCATTTGGATATCGAGGATTTAGTTAGGAGGGATGTTTTTTGGTTGAAAAGCCATCGTTGTGTTTGTATCTCTCTCCCTTCTCCTCCCATCCGGAAAAATGACATAACTTTATTTATTTATTTTTCTTTTTTGGTGGTTGAACTATCATAACCCTTCTCATTGCATATTCCTGGGCACGCCTCTGATACAGGGCGATTCAAAACTAAACTTCATAACGTCGACATAACATTCTGAAGGTGGCTCTACAATACTGGAATGAATACTGTATAATGCTGTATAGAATTAAGATGCTATCAGAACATAAAAATCTTTCATTGATTTTTTTTTTTCTTTTTTCAAATCTAAGTGGGGGAGGGGAGGTTAGCTTAACAAAAAGCTTAATAAATACGTTATGCTTAGGTCACAAAAGAATACAGAAGGGGAGTGGCGATTACTAATGGATTACAGGAAAATTGAACTGTTTCATATTTTTCATAAACGATCGTAAAAATATTGTAATGTTGTTTATTAGGTCTACTGTAATTTCTTATAATTCCTTATATTATTGTAAATTCAAATGTAAACTTTCTTTATTAATTATCAATTTTAAATCCATATTTTGAATAACTTCCATTACGTGGATTTCCAGGCATGATTATGAGTTATAACCGTTTCCTTATTTGGAAGTGTAATCGATTGGTAGCGGAACTGTGGTACATTAAAAGTGATATCTTTTATATTTCTTTTTACTGGTAGGTCAAGACTGGCTGATCATTCATCATAAGGATGCGATACCATTAGAATATAAGTTAGCTCTTCAACATGCTATCATCGTTAAACCTGATCCTATGCCTGTTTCGTCCCTGATCACAGAAATTATTGCTCAGGTTTGAAGACAATTTAATATGTAATTATTAAAATTTAGTAACTATAAAAAGAAATTATGGTAGACAATAAGACGGAATTTTTCTCTTGATAAAAAAAAAGGAAACTAAAATTTATTTTTCCCTAGAATGATTTTAATGTTATTATTTTAATGGTTGTTCAAAAAAGTAAAACAGAAAGTCCTAGGGAATTTAGTTGGCTACACATTTGGTCGAGTGTAGCCAACTAATAGTGTAGCCAACTGTTATTAAGAGTTCGACGTAAGTGAGCCTGCCAAAATGAATCAGCAAACTGAAACAGCCTTATATACAGGTCTTTAGTGCAGCCATTCTCATAGGGTGTGCAGCAAGAAAAAAAAAAGGATTTTTGATTTATTGCTTAAAATGTATTTTTATTAAAACGGGAAAATATAAAATAGGTAGTAAATATTTTCAACAACGTTATTTATTAACACAAGAGGAACAAGTAAATTGTAAGTACTACAAACTGGGATGTTAAAATTATTGAACAATAATTACATCGTTTTTATAATTCTTTGAGAAATATGGGCTTGTTTACATTTTCACAATTGTTTAATACGGGGTCGAATACGTAGTAAAGCAACGAAAACGTTTGGAGTCCCCTGGGATACAGTATTAGAAAGAATGTTTAGTGTGTCGCCGGGTTTTTCCAAATACAAAGGCTAAGTGTGTCATGAAGCAAAAATATTGAGAAACAGTGATTTAATATATATCTTACAGATGACAAGTCGTTTGTATCCTTCGCTAACATTGATGACGTTGAATTTGTCTTTTCGCTACCATGCTTTCCATCATTATCTATTTCTGACATACGAAATAGTGATCATAAGTTTCATCTGTATGCCACTGCTTACTCAACTCCTTATTAGAAAATCTGCAACTGATTGCTTGATCTCTCTAAATTTTTGAATACTGTTATTTATACGAAAAATCCTTTTAAGGTCAGGACATGAAATTCCGAGATTTTTCTTTCTCATTATGTTAAGTTTTCGTTATCTTTATTTTATTCTAGTGTCATGTTTTCCATTTTTATAGTAACAAAATCAGCATGTCTGTGCATACGGAAGTGTCCCTAACTTTTGGGCCGACGAACGGATTTTCTTAAACTTGGTGTGCGGACAGAAGACAACCTAATTTGGATATTTGAAGATCTGTGTTTAGGGTCCCGATTAAGAAATTTGCTCGTAATTTATGAACTTAATATTTGTATTTTGAATATGATTAATGTGTATGGTTTTTAAGATAATTAAAAATGAGTATAATTAGAATTCTAAGAGAACAATAAATAAAAAAGTAGTTTAAAATTAAGTTATTAATAAATATAGATGCAAAAATTTATCCTAAGAATTACATTGGTTCTTCAAAGCCAACACACATACAACTTTATATGTGTGTTGACTTTGAGGAACCAATGTAATATAAAAAAGCACACACGTTAAAGTATTGTTCAAGTCATCCTAAGAATGTTGATTGATGAATAAGCTATTTCTTTTACGTCAGAAATTCATATAATAGAAAAAAAAGCAAACCATGAATTTCTATGGATGTCTAACAATGCCAGTGTCAACTACACGTGCCTTTAATCTTATCAAGTTCCCTAATCTTATCAGGTTAATGGGTCTTAGGCGACTTTAGTATCTCAAAGACTAGCTTTGCTCTGTCAAATAAAGCGAAAATGTAATAAGAAAACTAAAGAAATAAACACCCGATTAATTAACCCCCTTTCGGGAAATGGACAGTCCGCAGTGAATATAGGCGAAGTTGAAAGAAAAAGCTTTAAAATTATTATTAAGTAACATTGCTATTTTATTATAGGTAAAAATAAAATTATTATTTTTATTACACGTAAAAACGCACAGAAAACGAATTTATTAAGAATAAAATAACAAGTAAATAAAGTAAGAACCCAGTAGACAATAGCCTAGTACCCAGGTCCCAGCTCAATTATTTACTCCCTAAACTAGTTTTCCCAAAATCGACACCTAGCTAAATCGCTTTCTCGCACCTAAAAAGTGAACATAGCTTTGCCTTTTTTTTTTTTTCTATTGCAAACGCATATAAAAGCTCGTAAACATGTTTACGTTATTATATGCGCAATTAAACTAGGTCTAAGAAACTACGTATATAGTAGCGAAATGAATGTGCAGCACACACACATTGGTTATCTTAAAATATTTCCTTCTATAGCTTACAGTTTCGTCTTAACATTGTTATGAAATCACGCCGCACGCATGACCCGCGTCATGCCGAAAAGCAGACAACAGAGCAGGACAAGCGCCTAAAGCTCCGCGAACACCATCCAACTTTGCACCAACTTAGTCGGCCGATTTTGACGTCACGAGTTGGTAGAGACAGTCTTAAGCCAGTTTTTCAGCGACTTGCCACCAACTTTAGTCCGTCAATTAGAGTTGGTTGTGCACGGGCAACTCGGGAAGTTGGTTGGAAGTCGGTCGGAATTACCCAATCACAGGGCAGCGTTGGAACATGTCAGTCGTGACGTCACGTCCGTGGAAAGAAATGGCGTCTAAAACGATTCAGACTTCCCGATTCGAGACGAAGACAAGCGAGTACACAATGAATATCAGAGTATTGCAAGTTTCTTTCATGCATACATAAAGTTTATACTGAAAAGCAGTAATTGTATGCGGCAGAATTTATCAGAGAGGTTTCAAAACCTCGATTTTTTCGGATTTTCCACAGCTGCTGGGGGAAACGCATTGCATTGTGGGATTCCTTCTATCACGGCCGACTTATTTGCGAGTTGGATGGTGTGACGGCCGACTAAAGTTGGTGCAAAGTTGGATGGTGTTCGCGGGGCTTAACGTAATGAAAACGGGTGTAATTGAAAACCATCATATTAGCAGAACGCTGAAAAGTGGTGCTCTAGTGTACTAAGATAATTGACGGTGGAGTTGGTACAAAGACTTTTTTCCTTCAGATATATCTTAACATCCACCCAATCTTCTGTAAAATGGGGAGTGAAAGTAGAGGCAACTGAGCGTCTGACCATTCAGCCCTACTCCATCCCTCGGCCTAAAAACACAAATAAGAATTTTCCCTTTTATTAAAAAGGTTTATTTTAAATATTTATTTATAAATCGTTAGAATTTTATTGCTTACTTTCCTTTCTTTTCTTTTTCTTTTTTCATTATAAATTTAGGTGTTTATATCTATACCATTTAATATAATAGCTATTAAAGATTGTATAAATTCTTTTCTAGTCTGAAATATATATTTCCATCTGATAGAACATTTTCAAGAGTGGAGAGCGGTGACCGAGAAATTAATGAAAATTATTAATTACTCAAAGAAAAAAAAATCAGAAATAATATTTTAAGGAAAGTAGGTTTTAAGTTCTTCAGATTTGTTTTTTTCTCCCATTAACCTCCTGTCATCTTGAGACTCATAAAAGAGAACTGTACTTAGTTACATTGTAGTATCATTACATATATCGCAGGAAATTAACATTATTATAAGGGTCATTCCATATCAAATCATCCAGAAATTTTAGGAAATGTCACCCACCCTCACAGAAAACTTTGAAATTTTGTATAATTGAAGTTTACCTAGATATATGAACATTTCCAAAATTTAAATGTTGCAGGTTAAGTAATTTTTCAGTAATGGTCTCAAGAAGTTATATGGATCCAGGAACTCAGGTGTTCCATGGACGAGCTCCTTGATAATTTAAAAATGCAATAGTTCCTACAGTTTTTGCAGTAGAACCTTGATTTTTTTTTTAAATTAAAGAGGAATGTTTATATTTTTATGTTCATGCTTCTTTTATTGAGTAATTATAAGTTTGTTTTTTAGAAAAAAAATGTAAATAATTTTTTTCAAATAAATTCGATACCTGGGCATTGTATTTTTTTTAAGGTATTGCTCCATCATAGATTCCTTTGAAAATTTTACAATATTATTATAAATCCTTCTTTATGTCACACAAAAAAAATCAGTTTGTAGAAATGATGGGAAGTGTAGAAAAAACACTATATTAAAAAAAAATTAAATTGATAATTTCTGACTATCATGTCACCTGTAAAATGAGCACCATAAAAAATACATATGAACAGAAGCGTCTTGTTTTAAGTAATTTAGCTGAAATGTATTCTCTCTATAAAAAAAAGTATCCTGAAGCAAAGTAGGATTTTCAAAATTTGAATCTCTTCGACCAAAACAGTGTATACTCGTAGGATCATCAGGAACACCTATCGTATGTGTCAACACTTACAGTCAAAGTGTTAATTGCTTCTAAATTCTATTTCTATTAAAGTAACATATCATGATCTAATGAAAACAGTAACATGATATAAATAACCGAGCCTGTATGCTCCTTCTGTGCAAAAAATGCCCCCCCCCCTTCTCAGTTCTTTACTTCAAACACACTTAAAAAATGAAATAGAAGACTATGATCCTGATGTGATGGTTCAGTACAGTCAATGGGTATCAACTGATAGAATGACTTTAAATGTTCAAATCACCACTCTATCAGAATTCTGCGACACACTAATTAAGAAAATTGAAACACTTACTCCACACTCTTTTATTGCTCACTCACAGTCTGATTATCTGAAAATGAAGAAAGAAACACTTGATGAAGGATCAGTGTTAATTTTAATGTATTTCAGTGAAAATCTCCATTTTGTTGTTCAAGATGAAGTACAGGGATACCATTGGAACAATGGTAGCTGCACTCTTCACACTGTTGTTATATATTACAAAAAAGATCAATAGTTGCAAGCAAAAAATTTTTATATCATTTCTGATGATCTAGAACATGATGTGGCCCTTGTGTATCAGACTCAGAAGACTGTATTGAATTTTTTGAAGTTTGAATTTCCTGAAATTCCACTTGCTTATGCTGAATATTTCACTGACGGATGTGCTGCACAATATAAAAATTGTAAGAATTTCAGAAATATCTGCTACCATGAACACGATTTCAATATAAAGTGCAGCTGGTCTTTTTTTTGCAACCAGCCATGGCAAATCTCCCTGCGATGGTATTGGTGGCACTGTCAAAAGACTTGTCACAAAAACAAGTTTGCAAAGACTATATAAAGATCAAATACTTACTGCATCGCAGATATTTGAATTCTGTCGGGAAAACCTACAAGGCATTTCAGTTCTCTGTTTCAAAAGATGAAATGGTTCAAGTCAGAAATTTTCTTTCCCACGCTTTGAAAGTGCAAAAACTGTTCCTGGAACACGATCTATGCATCACATTATACCACTATCACCAACCAAGATTGGAGCAAAAAGGCTAAGCTATGATACTGATTTTAGTATCATTCATGATTTCTCTGCACTTCCGCCACTGATGCCATTATGCTCTGTGCAGCCCAACTGCTATGTTGCATTTGTATATGACTCTTCTTGGTATCTGGGGATTGTTGAGAAAGTGAATGGTGTAGAAGGAGATGTTACAGTAAGGTTCATGCATCCTCATGGACCATCCCCGTCCTTCTATTGGCCTGATAATGATGTTTGTGATGTCCCATTCTCACATATTCTATGTGAAGTTGATATCACCACAGCAACAGGCCATACTTATTCTCTAAACAAAAAGTCTTCTAGATTGGTGGAAGAAAAGTGGTCCTCATACAAAAAAATATTAAATGTGAAGCATTAAAGCATCTTGTCATATATATAGTTCCAAATGAACTTGAATGCAGATTCATATCTTATATAATATACGAGTATATTTTATAGTTTGTAGTTTTGTTTTATATTGCAATTTTTTTTACATTTGTATATTTTTATGCTCACTTATGTTGTTAATGTTTCTTGAGTAGTTAACAGTATTTCTATTATTGTGATATTGTGGGAATGTTAATGGCTGAATGAAAATGTTTTCAAAATTCAAGATGAATTTTTTTTTTGTGAGTACCATTCATTTCTCAAAATTGATTTTTTTTTTGTGATGCAAATTTACTATTTGCAGATCAGTTTCTAATTTTTTTCAATGATTTTCAGAGGGGAGGGCAAGTATCCAATTTTTTTTTTTTAAATTTACAAAAAAAATTAATCTACAAAATTTTATTTGGCCAATTCTTTCACGAATTTTTTTTTTTGAGAGTACCATTCATTTCTCAAAACTGATTTTTTTTTTGTGAGGAAACTTTACTATTTGTAAATCACTTTGTAATTTTTTCAATGATTTTCGGAGGGGAGCAAGTGTCCAAATTTTTTTTTAGAAATTTACCAAAAAAAACACATTAAACTACAAAATTTTATTTGGCCAATTCTTTCACAATTTTTTTTTTGAGAGTACCATTCATTTCTCAAAACTGACTTTTTTTGTGAGGAAACTTTACTATTTGTAAATCACTTTGTAATTTTTTCAATAATTTTCAGATGGGGGCAAGTGTCCAAATTTTTTTTTAGAAATTTAACCAAAAAAAATTAATCTACAAAATTTTATATGGCCAATTCTTTCACGATTTGTTTTTGGTAAGAACAATTCATTTCTCAAAACTGATTTTTTTTTGTGATGAAACTTTACTATTTGTAAATCACTTTCTAATTT
>JAFIDM010068482.1:43451-67690 GCA_023159025.1 Thereuonema tuberculata
TCGTTGAGATACGCCAGTCAACCCCTCTTGGGGCTACTTCGTTGAGAACACTATTACGCCAGTCAACCCCACTTGGGGCTACTTCGTTGAGAACACTATTACGCCAGTCAACCCCTCTAGGCTCTTTGGTCGGCCGTTCCTTCCTAGGCTAGCCTAGAGAGCCGCTTCGCTTGCGACTGAACACTGTATCTGGACACGAAATTCAGCTCACCCCCGATTTATATAAACTGTTCCACACGTTTATATACTTCGTGAAATATCCTACAATTCTAAATCGACCCTTGCCAAGGTTGTTGATCGTTTCTTTAACTATACTGTTATTCTTTCTAATTTATTTCTTATCACAAAGTCTTTCAGTACTACTAGGAATTTGTTAATTTACAGTGATACTGTTTTTTCCACAATATACAATAAAAATTAAATAATTTCTTTCAGTGTTGAACAGTTAAATAAGAAGTTTCGATTTCTCGTCCGACAACTGATCACCTTTTTCGCTTCCAAATAGCCTTGAACATTTCATTAAGTATTAAATTGATAAAAATAAATAGGGTAAAATTGAAAAAGTAAAGTTAAATTATAAAAATGATTCTGTTTTATTTTAATGACATTCTGTTGTAGTCTAATTAGTGCGAACTTCTGTTGAAATAATGTTATTACCGTTGCTATAGAGAAGATTAGAATAGAGTTTAATCGATGTATGAGACCGAAGCATGGCTTTCATTTATAGTTCTGACTTCGTTCATTTTAAACACTCTATAGCTTATAGTTTATGAAATCATACATTAACCGTGCCTTCTTTCCTATACAGTGAGATTCATAAAAATCAGTCAGTCTGTATGCATAGATTTACATATATCTCCTAACTAATAATTTTTCGAAGTAACTTTTTGATTTGTACTTAGTGGTTTTTCTGTGTTGATGTTTGATCTCCCAATTTCATAACAGAAGAACAACAAAAAAGGAAAGTTCCGGAAAAGACTTTTTTTTTATATATATAAATAATGTTCAAAAATGAAATGAAACGACGAAAAAAAAAAAAAAAATCAATATAAATAGATATGTGATTTCTAGATTTTTCAGTGTTTTACTGAAAAATAATAGTTCTTTTCAGAAGTTGGAAAATTTGTACAGCTGATATAATTTAAAAAAGAAGTTCTTGAAAGAACCTAATTCCTTAAAATGTTATTCTTTAATTTCTCTTTATTATTTTTCTTTTTTGCGTTCTAAAGTCGTCAAAATGACGAAATACTGTGATAAACTTACACCTGGACTGGCTACTTCTTGGTTAGCATCCAATTGTTAGGTCTTCCTATTTGCTTTCAAGTCTCAAACTAAGGAATAACAGGACATATTTAAATGGTAACGACATCGGCGAGGAAAGGAACAAGAATTGGAAAAACGTTAAAATGTTTATAGACACATGGAAGGTTAAAGCAATCAAAGATGATCAGTTAGATGATAACTTACACAAGAAGAATATTAAAATAGCTGGAATTATGGAAACTAAACTTCTGAAAAGAACTGTTATTTTTCTGTAAAACACTGAAAAGTCTCGAAGTTAAATATACCTCGATATCCGTTTAAATATGTTTCTTTTTGACCATTTATCTCCGAAAAGAATCATTGGAAAAAAAAAAAAAGTCTTTCCTTTTTTGTTGTTCTTCTGTTATGAAATTGGGAGATCAAACATCAACACAGAAAAACCACTAAGTACAAATCAAAAAGTTACTTCGAAAAATTATTAGTTAGGAGATATGTAAATCTATGCATACAGACTGACTGATTTTTATGAATCTCAGTGTATAGGAAAGAAGGCTAAAAACCACAGATAATCAACGAATCGATGCTATGAAGATAGTGTTTAAAATGAACAACGTAAGAACTGTAAACAATCCGTCTTATCATCCATCGATAAAACTGTATTCTAATCTTCTCTATAGCAACGGTAATAACATTATTTCAACAGAAGTTCGCACTCATTACAACAGAAAGTCATTGAAATAAAAGAGAAGCAGTTTTATAATTTATCTATCATTTTTCAATTTTACCCTATTTATTTTTATCAATTTAATACATAATGAAACGTTCAAGGTTATTTGAAAGCGGAAAAGCTGATAAGTTTTCGAACGAGAAATCGAAACTTTTCATTTAACTCTTCAACACTGAAAGAAATTATTTAATTTTTAATGTATTTTGTTAAAAAATAACAATAACACTAAATACACAAATTTCTTGTTAAACTGAAAGACTTTGTTTTAAGAAATAAATTACAAAGAATAACAGTAGAATTAAGAAAACGATCAATAATCTTGGAAAGGGTCGATCTACAGTTGTAGGATATTTCACGAAGTATATAAATGTGTGAAATGGTTTATATTAATCGGGGGTGAGTTGGATTTCGTGCCTAGTAAAGAGGCTATTCATTCTAATAATATAACCCAGCACAGAATAAACGAATGCAATCCGCTAGTTGTTGCTCTCAGATCCAAAAAATGGTCCTAACCGTAAACAAACCAGTGAACAAACCAGTAAACGCGGCTCTGGGACCTAACAAACCTAAACAAACCTAGTAAGAGGCGACCCTGGCGGACCAAATTATGAATCCACAGATATAACAAAAAAAATACGGGTCCTTCTCATCCCTTTTACATAAATAAAAAAGAATTTACTGAATAAGAATTACGTAAAAAAAATATATTTTTAACCACTAACTTATAAAGCAATTTTTAACTTCATTTAAAAAATAATTTTATCAATACGCAAGTCAAAATTAAAAAGAAGGTTACATAACTGTAATAAACAAATAAACTTGGAAAAAGAAATTCAAGCTAAATACGGCATAGATAATATTCAAATATATGTGTCCCTTTTTTTCCTTTACTAAAATCGGATTGAAACATAAACAGTCATCCGATTTTAGTAAAGGAAAAAAAGAGATCTTTGAATAAGAAAAATAAATAAATGAAATGAAAATGAGAGTAATGAACAGATAAACGCTGTATTTTCTGATTAGAATTCTCTAATAATTCAGATTCATTTGTTTTGTGGAAAGTAAATAATTTCTTTCATTCTCCGTTCTTTTTTTTTTTCTCTTTAGCGCTTCTAATTTTCATTAAAGAAATATTGTAATGTCAAATACTTTATTTATATTTAGATCATATCTTTGTTTGTGTCTTGTATATTATTATATCCGAAGAAAGGGTTATTTTTTTAATCTCCATATGTAAATAATTAAATAATCTTTTTATAAAATTGCGTAGACTTTCAAGCTAACTTGTTAAGATACTAGTAAATAACACTTTCTAATTTGTTTTCTTTATTACGAGCTTCCTTTGTAATTTTGTCTGTTCTTTTGTTGTTTTGTTATTTTATGCAACGCGGAACAGTAGCAGTGGATTTGTGCCTAACGCCATGCTTTTATTCGTTCCCGAACGGGTTGAGTAAATTCCGACGACGATATAATTCCGATATAATTCAAAATCCTCGAACACGACCAGTATGGAGTAGGCATAATGTTGGACACATACACCACTCCTGATCTTCGAACGGTGTGCCATAACGGGCAGGTACCAAGAATATACCTGGTGCGCTCTCGGAAGGCGCTCCGCGTAACGCCAGCTACCTCCATTGTCTCTCCACGAGCTTCGCACAGTTTTGCTTCAGAAGTGGACTCACTGCCTCAACTGTTGCAGGATACTCTGATTCGCTGCAATGTGTTGTGCCGCATGTGTTGCAATGCGGGATGACCACACAGCAAATGAATAGTGTCTGCACCACCGCGGGATGACGCAGGAAGTACGCTACACGCTCTAAAAGAGCATACTGTATTTGAGTATCCTCACTGTTTTTTCCCACAACGGTGCTGTCACGTTTATGCTTTGGGTTACTTTTTATTAGTTGGGCCTACTGCACATTTCCGCCAAATTTGGGGACATTTGGATCCGAATCTGCCAATCCTTTAACTTTTTGAGCCTTCGTATTTTTTTTTATACTTTTTATGAAATATAATCAAAGAAAAGCCACAGAAACCGCAGCCTGTCATTTGTGCTTTTTTTTCTTTTTTACTAATAATGAAGTACTTTCGAAAAACATAAAATATCGATCTGCAATAGCTAGCAATGTTTTTGGAGTTTATTTTGTCAACCTGGAATATTATTTAAATTTTCATTATTATTTTTCTCACTTGTTTTTTCTTCTTCTTCTTTAATCGACAACGGTCAACTTTGGACCACGAGCTAGCCCTACCTGACAACGTCAGGGTGAGGCTAGGAAATTGAAGAAGGGGAGGGGGGCGAGAATCACATCTCAGCCAGAAATAACCCTGAGATTGTAAGTCCCAGGGAGAAACGGATGAAACACAGAAGAAGAAAGAAACAGCCATGTCCAAGCCGGGATTCGAACCCAGATTCCGACACATCAACCGTACGACAGACCGCCGTCTAGACTGCTCGGCCATGCCGGAACGGCACTTTTTTTTTATTACTTTATTTTGTTTTTGTTTTATTTTTTACAAGCAGTTTTTTTTTCTTTAATGTTTCTGGACTTCTCTTCAAATACAATAGTGTTTTGTATTGTTAATTTGTATTGACTTTCTAAATGTGATATATTTGAGGCTCGTGATCTATTAGTAAAAATCTATATTTGAGGGAGAACAAAGTTAACGTTGAATTTTTTATCTCTAGTTTATTTACTATTCTTGCATTTAGTTCTTTATCTTTTTCATATCTTAATTGTTTTGAAGTATTTAAAGATTGTAAAACTTCAAAAATATACAGTCAAAGATTATTATTTGAACAGAAATTTCAACTGCAAGATTCGAAGACTGAAAAGAAGTGATCTAGGTTTTAATATAATTTACGATGGCTCTCATACTGTCAGTTTAAGTTAATGAAAAAACATTTTTAAAATCAAAATCATGAATGAATTGAATTACCAATTGATTTTTGACAGTCTAAAACTTCCCTAGTTAGAAAACATAATAATTTAAGAAATATTTTAAAGCTACAGGTTAACCGAACTAAACTTAGGACGATTGGAATTATTTCTACTGAGTTAAACTTGTGGATTTTCTTTACATTCTTCTGCCAGATTGAAGTATTTGGATATCTTATCTGATTCCACGTTGTTGATATTATTACCATTAGGATCGGTAATATAGATGAGGAAAGCTTTCCTTTCTTGAAGACTATGAAGAACTCTGTTTGAATTGATGGTTTTATCTGTGTGTAGCTGGAAATCAAAGTCAAGTCTAGTCCTGTCGTCTTCGAGTACCGGTTGCGGTTTGTATATGTAGTAAGGTACTACTTCTCTTTTCTCTGAGAGACCAAACTTTTTAGTTATTGCCTTATGAATTATATTTGCAGTGAGATTATGCCTGTAGAGGTATTCCGTGTTTGCCAGGTTGGAGCATCCTGCTATTATATGATCTATTGTCTCAGAACGTTTATAGCAAATTCTGCGTTTATGAGATAAATCTAATTTTTCAATGTATTTCTTATAATTATTTGTTGCTACCACCATGGCATGGATAAACCCCTGTCTCAGCAAACAGACACCCGTCCTTTACCCAATACACCGAAAATTCTTTATTGGCCGTCTCAAGTGAATTGGAATATCTACCATTTAGCTCTTTCGCCTTCCAAGAGTGAATCCTTTCTTGTATTGTAGTAACAGTCGAGGTAAAATTTCCATCTGACAAATGAATCAGTGAATATAAGTGGTCGCATTCAAGTATTGCTTGATGAAGACTCGATGATTCTGCTATTGTAAAAAAAAATATTTTATCAGCTTTATCATTTGTTTATTGCAAAGTGATTTTAAGGTTCAAAAGTCCTCTACGCCTTCTTCTCTTGGGAGATAAAAGTGCTCTGTGGCTGAATTTGGATGATGCAATCTGTATTTTGCTAGTGTAGTTCAGATAAGGATATTTAGATTTTGAAAATCTGTTTGCGACCACCTTACCACACGGACGGAATAAGTCAGGGCTGGAATAACCCATGAGTTAATTGCTTTGAATTTATTTTTTGGACAACAATTCAGTCTTTAAGATTTTATATGTAGTCGGAAGTTCAACTTGTTTGTAATCTGTTGTTTCGCTAGCCTATTGTTTCTTGTAAAGGAATTATAGAATTGTTTTTGACTTAATGGAAATTTTCTGTTTTCACTTTTCACTTTGTTGGATTGATTGTAGCGCCTTAACCGCTTGCCTAGAGCTGCAATTTATGTCAAAACAAAAATTAAGTAATTAATAATTAATTAATGAAATAAAAATTTAAACAGAATTAGTTTTTCTGACAAAATTATTTTTCTTTTCCTTTAAACGAACGCTTGAGGCCTTTATACGTTGAAACCGATGTAGTGTCTCTCTTTAAACCCCAGTAGTAATCTGCTTTCATGTTCACATTCCTTGATACCGTTACTTCATACATTTTATATCTCTCCTCTTGTTCTTCACTCGACGCACAAAGATTTTTGGGAAAATAATCTAGTGCAGAAAATGAATTTGAAACTCAAGTTGCAACCCAGATTCCTAAATTTCTCTAGCGTAGTTTCCACGATGGCACTGTAGTTAGGGTCCTTGTTAACTAACCCACGCTTCCGTTTCTGTTATATTCAGTTTTTTCCTCAAAATTTGCATCTTGCATTGTTGGCCTTATATCTGGGCCAACAAACACACCTTCTTTGAGTTTTGCTTCTGATAAACGTGGAGAAAGATTTACCAAATATTGATAATATTCACCATTTCTGTCCAATGCCTTGACAGAACAATGGGTCTAATTTAATTGATGAAGCAAGGGTGGTAAAATTACTTTTTTTGGCTCCATTGCGTTCTCACAAACAGCATTATTTGATCCTGGATTTAAGTTTTCTCTTTCAGGCCATTGTTTTCTGATCCAATGCTGGTTACAAGCTCTACTGTTCCACTCACAGAGAAAACAAGGCATTTTTGTGCAACCACTTTGTTGGCCTAATATCATGGTTAAAAGTTTTAAATCTCTACAAATTTGCCAGTTGTATTCCGATATTTTAGTTTATTAAGGAGAAAGGCAAGATTTTCATAAGATTCCTTCAGATGTACAGAATGAACAGGTATTGAGGCGAAAATGTTACCGTTTGGCAAAAGGACTCTTTTTAAACTTCTCACACTAGAATCAATGAATAATCTCCAATGTAATGGATCATAAACAGCAATGGAAGCAAGGGTGGAATATCTCTGCAATATAAAAGCGATTCTTCTTGAAAAAAATACTTAATAAATTCTTTTTCTCGACCATGAAAATTTTGTTCCAGGAGCAAGTAAATTCTTAGCTTTGAGTCGTGTCCTAAAAGTTGAGCACTTTCCTTCGGAAGATTTAAATTGTGTAACAGATCATTTAATTTGCCTTGTGTAAATTCCTGTGGTTCACTGGTAATTTCAGGACTTCTGTACAAATTATCAGTTTCACCGCTACTTAACTCAATTTCAGAATCTGATGACCAATTTAATGATATAGGAGACAGTGGCACAGGTAAATCAGGACCATGTAGTACTGGTCTAAGAGCCGAAGATAAACAATATTCTCTCTATTTTCGCTATTATAGCCCTTTATTTAATTAAACAGAAGTAGCATTCCTCATGACTCACTGGCTCCCACCATACCACTGGAATAGTGAATGGAAGACAGTTGATCTTATCTTGAGTCCATTTCCTCAGATGTTCAACACATGTGTGACAGACTTTATGTGAGGCCCATTTCTTGTCCTGGTCTCCAAGCTTTATACCGAAATACACACGATAATCCTTTCTGATAAAATCTGTTTTATTGCGCTGCCTTTTTTTCACAACAAAATTACCATATTAAAATAATTTTACATGCACTGCTCACAGTTTTTGATGAATTAAAACAAAGCTCATGTACCTGCTTAATTTCACTTTACTAACACAACATTTAAAATTACAAAAGCACAGGATCGATTTCTGATCCGAGAAGATCCTTCTTCAAGCTGAGGATTTACAATTAAAAATGCGAGCTTTTATACAAACAGTTAAAAAGGTTTAGTCTAATTTGCTTTAATAATGTCCAATAGGAGGTAAGATACGTCTCAACTTCATGATGTCATCATTGCTGCGGAATGGTCACTGTGTGCGACCTCTGGTGTTGTAATCAGGAACCGTCGAACCCGCTTTTTACTCCACCTGTTGTCCACCGGTTGGAATATTTTGTGACTCATGATTGAACCTCTTCGTTGATGTAGTGTATCCATGTTCTGTAAATATAAAAACTGAACAAACAATGTAAAAATGAAATATGAATTGTAATGACTATCATTGCTATACCCAAATGATGACAATGTAACATTTTATAATTCTGTATTATATAGGCAACATTATGTTACCTATATCATTTTATTTATTTATTTTTTTCATTTTTTTTTCTTTTGTGAAATTCCGTACTCCCGTATTGCTGGCACGGATAATTGCTCATTGTACGCATCCGGTAATGTTAAGATATAATATGATTCTAGACATCTCCTTTGCAATAAGTTCTGACAAACTGCTAAACTGCTCATGTGATTCACGTCGACTATATGTTGGCTTTTCACCCCGTGTACATAAGTTAAATAGTCTGTATTTCTCGTGGCTATGGCTCTAATGTGTTCTTTAGCCCGGTCCTCACCCTACGTTGGGTCTCTCCAATATAAAAACATGGCTGGCCTCTTCATTTGATTTTGTATACAATGCCTTTCTGCATTTTTGTGTCAATTCTAGCTCTATGCCGCTTGAAGTTTTGCACTGTATTGGTGGCCGGGGCCGTTAACACGATGCCGTGTGGTTTGCAGATCTTGTATAGTGTTAATCCGAATTACGCAGTCCTGGCTAACGCGACAGCAGTGGGTCATTGGCTGTTGCGCCGTATAACAGACGATTGCCTTTGCCGCTCGCCAGGTGGTGTTGTTAACAAAATGGTGTTCGCAGGTGCGGAAAAGGCGTACTGTGTTCTCGAATAACACGCAACCAGGTCGATGATGGTGGTGCAGCGTGGTTTTCGTACCAAATTTTCAGAATGACCCACCTGCCAAGAATTCCATTCGTAACTGGCACGAGCAATTTGAACGAAGCGGATGTATTTGTAAGGGCAAGTCGACTGGCTGACCGACAGTCCCTGAGGAAAACGTGCGCCGCATTCCGAACACGTACCGTCGTAGCCCTAACAAATCAATGCGCAGAGGAAGTACAGAACTGGGCATCCCAAAGCTGACTGTGTGGCACGTGCTGCGGAAACGCCTAAACTTCTGTCCATATCGCCTGCAGAGGCTGCAGCATTTGACAACAAACGACCACTGTCTTCGCGAGGCATTCTGACCGATGTGAAGTTGAGAACTTTGCGACCACCATCATTTTCAGTGACGAGGCCACCTTTCATGTCAGCGGAAGAGTGAATCGGCACAATGTCGGAATTTTGGGTACGGAAAACCCCCACGCTTACATGGAGCACGTGCGGGATTCCCCGAAAGTGAATGTTTTCTGTGCCATGTCGGTGAACACAGTGTACGGCCCATTCTTCTTCGCAGAGAACACTGTGACAGGCGTCAACTATCTTGACATATTAACGGAATGTTTGTTACCACAGTTGGAAAACGACGCGGATGACTTCATTCTGCAGCAAGATGGGGCACCACCCATTTCCACTCAACCGTACGCGACCATCTGAACAAACGGTCGCCACAACGGTGGATCGGTTGTGCAGGTGCAAATGATCAAAAGCTGTTGACGTGGCCTCCCCGTTCTCCAGGTCTTACTCCCTATGATTATTTCTTATGGGGGTACATTAAAGACAAGGTTTTTGTACCACCCTTACCATGGGATCTCAACGACGTGAAAATGCGCATTTCCACTGCAAGTACAACAAGAAACGGATCAATCTACGTTGCGTTTGGGAAGACTTTCAGTACCGTTTGGACGTGTGTCGTGTTAACAATGGTGGCCATATCGAACATTTATTAGCAATGCATACAAAACAAACTTGAACATGTGCTCTATCAACTGTATCATTCGTTGCATCATCAGTGCAATAGCGGTTGATCAGGAACATTTTGAAATCGTTCAAAACATTTTTAATCACCCTGTATTTATTTCAGTGCTGAAAAACGTTACGCTTAACGTAACGAAAAACCAAAATAACGGAATGATTTTTTTTGATTAATGTAACGAAATGTTCCAAATATTAACACAAAACGTAACAAAAACGAAACAATTAATTTCCTTTTTTTTGTTAAAAGATGAAACATTGTTTTTATTTCAGTGACGGCGTTTTAAAGAAAATTAGCTTCACTCCTCCCTCTCCTGTGTCTTTGTTTAAGGGTGTGGGAGACCCTGGGACGATGGAAAAAAAAAACCAAACAAAATAAATAAGTAAACAACTAAAAAATAAATAAATAAAATAAATAAAAAAACAAGATAATTTTAATACGGCCATTATCCGTGTACAGATTGATTGATATAGATATTTCGAGAAGAGATATTTTGAGATGGATGTTTGCTGATATAAATGAAGATCATAGTTTGTATATGATATTCTTGGCGACGAATTGCTTTTGACTATTCTTTAGAGTGAAGATAACCAAATTCTGATGACTTGTGACTCTAGACATAAAGTTGTGCGTGACTGAAGACAACGTTCTCCAAATAGATGGCAACTTCATTTAGAGTCTGTATTTGAGCTTTATTGATAAACATCGCATAAGAAGGTCTGATCTGAAATTGCCTTCTTGTGAAAGTGAACGGAAGTAGATTGTCGCTTGGTTGCATAGACATCCTATGGATGAAAACAAAATCTCCTTTGTGAGTTATTGTTTTAATCTCGGCTTCTATGAGAAGATTATCGAATGAACCGCATTTAAGTTGAGTTCCGTTGCAGTGTCCAAACTTGCAACTGATGTTTCACAACAACATTATTGGAGATCTTATCTTCAATGACAAACGATGTTGAGGAATACCGCTGAGATTCAATGAGTTCAGATACTCAGGCAGATAGAGATGTCACGTTGTGGATTATCAGAAGTGTCAATTTTATTCGCACTTAAAAAAATCATCTAATCTCTTCTTGTATTCTTTGACTTATCATTCGATTGATATTATCGACACTCTCGTTCTTCGGAGTTAGAATTATGCATTCATTGGTTTCAAGTAAGATATTTTTTCTATGAACTGGTTGAATTGTTCTATTTCGCGGCAAAGATTTTCAGGCAATGTTATCATCCTTCTTTATGTGGTTCTTGATTATTTCCGATTCTGAGCAAATATTCGGCAAATTTCTCTGATTCTGGTCATCTTGGTTGATGAGCTGCACATTTATCGTGAGTTTCTTGACTTTAACGTAATTCCAGGTTGTTGAGTTACAAATAGTGATTTTTCTGTAATCTATCTAATAGAAATAGTGCTTTTTTCTTTCTTGACTCTCTTTTTTTATTCCAATTGATACTTTTCAGTGGTTTTTGAGTTACAAATAGTGATTTTTCAGAATTCTACCTAATGCAAATACTGCTTCTTTCTTTCCTGACTCTCTTTTTTTTATTCCAATTGATAGTTTTTAGTGGTTTTTGAGTTATAAACAGTGATGGTTTTTGAGTTACAAATAGTAATGGTTTTTGAGTTACTCATAATGATTTTTCATTAATCTATCTAATAGAAATAGAGCTTCTTTCTTTCTTGACTCTCTTTTTTGTATTCCAACATCTCTTATATTCACGAGCTTATTTTTCAATATCACACAGAATTTGGTTAAGTCAGAATATTGTATTTAAAATATTTCAACATGTCGGCAATTATAGTTCTAATTGTCATTTTCGAATTAGAAATAAACAGACGGATCGGAAAAAAATAAACAATCTTGAGATTCAAGAGGTTGAACACATTCATTAGTTAATGGGGGGGGGGGGGGAAGGACACATAAGTCAAAAAACAATATAAAGTGAGATATAGTACCGGTGGCCTAATGGATAAGACGTTTGCCTTCGGATCAGCAGGTTGCAGGTTCGATTCCAGTCGCGGACATTTCTTTGTAAAAATTATATCTATTTTCCATTCTGACGGAAAATTAAGACAGAGAGACAGAGAAATAAAATATTTTAGTAATATAGATTACTTGTGAATCGCCAACATTAATTGCATTGAAGGAATATTATTGCATTAAAAACATCATTAATGTTACCTCATATAATTGTTTATCTAATGTTTTTAAAATAATGTTTTTATTAGCCCCCCATCAGGGTAAAAATTCCGAAATATTTATTTAAACTAGCAGCAAAGCCTGTCGGACGACAGGCATAAAAAAATCTGAAAAATCATTTTATTATCAACTATCAACTACAAAGTAAATATCTCCTTATAAATTACATTTTTTGTAAAAACAGCATCAGATCCTTCTATCAGGTGTCCTTGATCTATTCGGTCAAGAATTTTGATTTTAGCGTCGCAAGCACGAAGTGCTCGCGAAATAGCAACATATAAGTGTCCATGACTAAAAACAGGCTCTGGTAAATAAATACCAACCATATCTAAAGTTTGTCCTTGTAAATAAATTTTACTAAAAGTAAGAATGGAATAATTATTATTTTTTCCCATAATGCCAAAAGGAATTTAAATCTCACCTTTGTAATCTAAATACTGCGCTAACTTGTGAACGAAGCTTCTACGGCAAAAATGGTTTTGAGTTTCGAAATCAGCGTAAACAACTGAGTAAGTGTGCCAAATTTCATTAAAATGGATGCAGTGGTAACAAAATTATTTGGTTTTGAACGTATGTTTTGTTAGAATTTCAGTTGTCGAGGTCAGTTCCCAAGAATAAAATTTCATGGAAACAACATGAAATGATACAATGAACTAATATTTCATCTAATTTGAGTACCCTTGATTCAATGGTACCATTGAGAACCTTGGATCTATCTTAATAGCTTAATTATATCGAGTTACAGACAGACAGACAGACGAACTTAGCCAATTATATAAGTTGATGATACGTAATATATAAACATGACTCTAAATATATCTTGTAATGTAATTTCTGGTAAGTTAAGTGTATATTACATTTATAAATTAAAAATAATTTATTCATTATTTGTAATAAATGTTATTATTATTTTAAGGAAATAAATTTTTGTACTTCATATTTAGAGATTACGTACCTAATCGTAAAGATGCTTACTTATAGATATGTCAGAATATTGTCTTCTTTGGGAGTGCAAATAATAATTTTAAAACGTAAATAATAATATACATTAGATATATTTTCATTTTAAGTTAATTATACACTTAAAAAAATAATTAAATAATACTTTGTTTTATTTCCTGCATAATTATTTCGTTATGACGTTCAACATAACGGAAAATGAAATTTTCATTTTAGCTTAACAAAAAGTGAAATCACAATCCGTAAGCGAAAAATGTAACGAATCGTTTTTTATTTCGTTTGCAAGTTCTGATTTACTTTAACAATTTAATACATAATGAAAGGTTATTCGGAAGCGGAAAAGCTAATCAGTTGTCAGATTAAAATCGAAACTTTTCATTTAACTCTTCAACCAAAGACATATAATAATAAGAAGGCAGACTTCTGTTTAGCGTACGCCGCGACCTCAAACTTGGGAGTGAAAAAATGCAGTGAAAGCAACTTAAATTTATACCTAGTTTTTTAAGGGGCAGCTATGTGTTGTCAGGAAATGACTAGTCGCGCATGCGTACCAACTAGGTCATGATCTCTTACCTCGTGTAGAATCGCAACTTTTTATCAACTCTCCAATACCGGTATTATTAAAAATATTGAGATATGGCTGCTGAATCATCAACTTCGATGAATGATAATTTCTTAGGAGCTGAAGAACTCAACGTTTTGACCGAAAATACAGCTTCATCGAGCAGGTAAGTGTTCAAATTTTCATGATTATCATAGTAATCATTGTTGTTTTTAAAACCTATCAAAATTTAAGCTTTTTGTATTTATTAATTGTTTTAAAAACTGCAATAGTACTTGAAAACAATTTATAATAAAACATTTTTCAGAAAAGAAATACGAGAGAAAATTGAAGCATAAAAAAATAATATAATTTTACCCCGAGTAACTGGAGTTTAGGCCTAAAGTCAGCATGGAAATTTAAAAAAATTTAAATATTTTTATTAAATAAATAAATTTCGAACATCAGTCCCCAAAAAAGTAATAAAATAAAAATAAATTGGTTATAAGTTATATGTATATTCAGAAAAAAGTTCATTACAATATCTTTTATGTTGTGGATATTTTCAACGTGTTTTTATAATATATTTACCCCCCCCCCCCCATCTTGGCTCAAAATTGTCGAATATACACTACCCTACACTAATGGACCGGACATTGCGCTTTATTGGAAACATGTGAAAGTGTAACTGATTTAAGAGTGGGATGGGCACCCACGTGCTGAAATTACATTAGCCACACTGTGGGGCATGCTTTCCACAAAGTTTTGATACAGAGCTAAGGGTTTTTATGGACATTCCTGCTTCAAGAACATGGCCAGTGCAGCTATAGATGTCGGACGTGATCCCCTGGCCCTCAATCGATGCTCTAACTCGTCCCATAAATGTTCGATAGGGTTTAGGTCGGGACTCTGAGCAGGCCATGGAAGCCGCTTTACAGCCATCTCTGTATACCACTGCTGGACAGAGGCTGAAACATGGCATGGAGCATTGTCATCCTGAAAGTAACTATCGTCATTTCCAAGCATTTGCCAGAGAGTAGGAACAACCCGATTATCCAAAATGTCTTTGTAGCCTTCGGAGTTCAAGATTCCCGCAACAACATGCAATGGTCCCAGGCCATATTATGAGAATCACCCCCACAGCATGATTCCCCCACCGCCGAACTTCACAGTTGGAACGATGCACTCGGGTAAAAGACGTTCGCCTGGCAGTCGCCACACTCAAACACGTCCATCCGACTGGAAGAGAGTGTAAGATGATGAGGCACGTTACACTCCATAAAATTGTTTTCCACTGCTCTACAGTTCAGTTGCGACTTTGCAAATACCACTTGAGTCTGGCGGTTCTGTTGAATGGTGAGATGTGTGGTTTGTGGATTTTAAGGGCGTTCAATTGCTTCCGCAATGTATTGTGATTGTGATGTATACCGCAATGTAACCCCTGATGCCTGTTGAAACTCACTGATCACGTGCGCACATGCACTTTGACGATCTCGTCTGATTTTATGTAAATATGCAGGTGTCCGGTCCATTACTGTAGGGTAGTGTATATCTGTGCGTTTTCTGATATTTATGTACTAAATATTGCTGAAATTAATTTTTTTTCTAAACTTATATCTTTATTTTTTGCAGGGTGAAAAAGAACACGAAGAAATGTGTAGCTTGTGAAGCTAACCCTTTTACTCATCCTGAACGCAGGTTCTTTAGATTCCCAAGAGATGAAGAGAGGGAATAATTAACTTTTATTACTGAATAATAGTTTTAAATTATTCTGCACTAAAATATTATCATAGCTTAACTATTTTGCATGATAAGAATTTGTTTGACAGATTGAGTTGTTAATATAGATAATGCCTTCATTATTATTTTTATAACCATTGTATTCTCATTGCAGGTCCCAGCAGTGGAGAGCAGCACTTAATGAAAGCTCTGAATAGATATTCAAGTGTTGCTCTATATACCTCTCACAGAATTTGCAGTAATCACTTCACTGATTCAGATTACAAAACAACAAAAATGCACAGACTGCATTCAAATGCAATTCCAAGTAAGTTCATTAACTCTGTCATACATATTGTAAATAATGCAATTAACTCTTAAATAGTGAAATTACTAATATATATAGTTAGTTTACTCTTGGTAGTTATTAATCTTTTTTTTAATATGAATGACCATAAAGATTGGTACTAAACAAGAAAAATACTTTATATGTACAACTTTGGAAACAACAACAAAAAAAAAGTTTAATATTTAAAGAGATTTCTTTGTGATTTATGATTGTAATGCCATCCTTTACACCTTCAATTTAATACAAGTTTTCACATATTCAATCAAAATATGATTATCTATATAAATAAAAATGAATGTATCTTTCTTTCTTTGTTTCTTTGTCTCTTTGTTCCTTTGTCCTTTATACCCTCCTAGGCCCTTTGACCTATCTTGACCAAACTTTGCAGATTACTCTTTAGCACACTGCGGAAAAGATAGGCTACCTTAGAACCCGGACCCCCCCCCCTCAAAGGGGTTGAAAAGGGGTAAAAGCCCTGAAAAACCCAATATCCACCTGCTGGTCAAAATAAGAACTACACAAATATTGTGTAAAGTGAAAAATTCGCTCTCCTTTGGGGGGCAGGGACACCACACTTGGGTGGGAGGAAGCCAACACAAAAGCTGAAGTGTCCCACCCCGACCGACACCGGGACCTTATATTTAGGGCCCCTTCTCGGGCCCCCAAGTCAATTGCAAATAAGGAAAAATTCGCTCTCCTATGGGGGGCAGGGACACCCCACTTGGGTGGGGGAATGGCGACACATGGGCTTAAGTGTCCCACCCCCGATCGACACCGGGACCTTATATTTAGGGCCCCTTCTCGGGCCCCCCAAGTCAATTGCAAAAAAGGGAAAAATTCGCTCTCCTATTTGGGGCAGGGACACCACACTTGGGTGGGAGGAAGCCAGCACAAAGGCTGAAGTGTCCCACCCCCGACCGGCACCGGGACCTTATATTTAGGGCCCCTTCTCGGGCCCCCCAAGTCAATTGCAAATAAGGAAAAATTCGCTTTCCTATGGGAGGCAAGGACACCACACTTGGGTGGGGGGATGCGACACAAGGGCCTAAGTTTCCCACCCCCGATCGACATCGGGACCTTATATTTAGGGCCCTTTCTCGCCCCCCCCCCCCAAGTCAATTGCAAAAAGGGAAGACTTCACTATCCTATGGGGGCAGGGACACCACACTTGGGTGGGGGGATGCGACACAAGGGCCTAAGTGTCCCACCCCCGACCAACACCGGGACCTTATATTTAGGGCCCCTTCTCGGGGCCCCTAAGTCAATTGGAAAAAGAGAAAAATTCGCTCTCCTATGGGGGACAGGTCCACCACACTTGGGTGGGGATGGCGACACAGGGGCCTAAGTGTCCCACCCCCGATCGACACTGGGACCTTATATTTACGGCCCCTTCTCACGAGCCCTTTCTTTCTTTGAGTGGCATTGCAACGCATGCCGGGTACAGCTAGTCTGGAATAAATTTTAAAACCTACTTTTAAGTTAGCTCTAACAATTCCCAGCAAAGGGAGATACCTGACCGACTGCAAAGAAGCACATCTTCCTTTCAAAAATCCAACTTGAATTGAGTTTTGTGTATGTCAAATTGTAACGTCCGAAACAATCAATCTTATACTATACTTTTTGCATTGTTTAATGATCAAAATTGGGCTTAGTGGGTTGTCTATTGTTTTATTTAGTTGTGCAAATTTAATTTCTTCAGAGGTTGCTACAATTCTTAATTTAAGCCTATGTTGTAATGGAAAATTTCTTTTTTGTCAAAATCTGTAACATCCGACATTCAGAGATTGGGTTCTGTAAAAGAATCAGTAATCCAAATTTAAATTCGTTTCTAGTATTTATTAAGATGTTTAAGCTGTAAAGAATGTTTTGCTGTAGAAAGCAACTTTCTACCTACATTTGTGAAACCTCTTTTTTATTGAAAACCATGTCCCAAATGCTTGTAATGTCCGAACCAAGATGGCCGCTTTGACTTGAATTATCGAGTTTTTTCAAAATTTTGACATGAAAATTTTGCTCGTTGTAATTGAATCTGATCAATGCCGTACAACTAATTACAATTATTAGATATTTGCTCATTTTTTATTTATTCATCAGTTGCTTAAAGTTTATGTGTATGTCAAATACTGGTAACATCCGCAATGTGCATGTCAAAAGTCTAACGTCCGACCAAATTTCAATGAATTAATTTAATATTTTCTGAGCCATTTCCTGTCTTGGCAGCACTATTTATGGCATCTGGATACCATGCTGGAACAACAGGGAAAAAATTGTGGTGATACAAAACAATTTATTTTGGGATCTCAAATTAACATTTCAGTAACCCAAAATATGGCAATGGCACTATCCCATAAATGTGTTGAGTAAATTTAGTGCGAATTAAAATGGCGTCAAAAAAGAAGAGATTGGCACTGAAAGAAAAAATTGATGTTCTTGAAGTTGCTGAAAAAGAAAAGCTGAGTGCGTATTGTCTTGCTGAACGTTTAAAAGTTGGAAAAATTAGATAAGTGAACTTTTGAAGGACAAAGATGAGATTAGAAAAATGTGGATGGTGAATTCAAACGAAAATTCGAAGAATTTGAAGTTTCGTAAAACTGAAACAAGCAAAATCGACGAAATGGTGATAAAATGGTTTCACTCAGCTCGTTCAAAGAATATTCCTATAAGCAGTGTTTTGCTTCAAGAAAAAGCCTGGAACACGGATCTTTGACTACGAAGCTCGCACTTTGGTGCGAACCATACCCACCACCACCACCACATATACTGTATTTAATTTTGTCATTATTTTAAGTAAGACAAACTGATTAGCACTCATTTAAAAAGGAATATAGTAAATAGTTTGCAATTGTTCG
This sequence comes from Thereuonema tuberculata, assembly GCA_023159025.1. Lineage (NCBI taxonomy): Eukaryota > Metazoa > Arthropoda > Chilopoda > Scutigeromorpha > Scutigeridae > Thereuonema > Thereuonema tuberculata. The sequence continues at coordinate 62,079 of JAFIDM010068482.1, forward strand.
TATTCTCTCATAGCGCAATGATAATTATAGAAATTTAATTAAGATTGTACGTAATTTTTCATTAAATGACATGCTATAAGCTAAAAAATGAAAAAATGATAGTCCTCCCGATTAGCGGACACCTCCCAATAACGGACGAAACGTCCGGTCCCGTGACTGTCAGTTATTCGGAGGTAACACTGTATATCATATCAATTGTAAATAGCATTAAAATTGTAAATCCTTTCAATTTGTAAAAAATTCCAAATGTTATTAAATTTGTTGTAAAAAAAATAAAAGTATATAAATAAATAACTAATCAAAAAAAAATTTAAAAAGTTTCGTTTCTTAAGTTGAAAGTTAAGTTTTATTAATGTTGAAGAAAAGAAAAGTGAAAAACAAAAATGACATGCAGATTTAAAACACTTTTTTTTTTTTTCATTCAATTATTTATAAAATTTGTTTTCTTCTATAGTATTTTGAAGGAATTTAGTTTACAAAATTACTAGTAATTTTAAAGAAAAAATTAAACACCAATAACTTAAGTTTAAAGGAACTTTTAAATAATGATAAAAAAATCATAATAAATAATGTAAAAATATACAAGTCATACAAAATACCATTACTGCCCCTTCGAGAATGAAGGCTTCACTGCAATGCTATTTTCACCCCCTACTTCGATGGCAGCACCGTCAAATTTGCCGTTTTATATATATGTCTTTGCTTCAACTCTTAAAGAAATTGTTTAATTTTGAATGTATTTCGTGAAAAAAACAGTATCACTATAAATAAAGAAGTTCCTTGGATAACTGAAAGACTGTGATGAGAAATAAATTAGAAAGAATAACATTAGAATTAAAGAAACGATAAACAACCTTGGAAAGGTCGATTTGGAGTTGTAGGATATTTCACGAAGTATATAAACTTATGCAATCAAATAACAATCGGGGAAGAGTTGGATTTCGTGCCCAGATAGAGTAGACGCAAGGGCGAACCTCTGAGCCAGTAGCGGTCCTCCTCTTCCCTTTTACGTAAAAAAGATTTTATTTTTCGGTAGTATAAAGCAATATTTACCAAAATTAAAATTCAATTAAATAAAGTTAAATTAAATTAAGTAAATCGTAACCAATAGGTGTTATGGGGTCTAAATGTAGTTTTGAATGTATATGGAGGAATATAAAGAGAGGTTTATAGTCATCAGTAATTTCTACCCATAATACCAATTAGATTTTAACAATAATTAATTGAAAACAATAATATCTAAATAATATTTTTTTTTATATATTTATTATTATTATTATTATAATTATTATAAATCTAAAGTCTTTTATTTTCTGTAGCTAATCAATATTTTATTAAAAGTATTACAATTATGCAAATTTTAAAACTTTTGTTTTAAAGAAAAATTATTACTATTATTATTATTATTATTATCTCGAAAAAGTTTCAAGCCATGGGTTTCCCCAGCTAATACAATATGGCAGGTCAAGGACCAAAGCACATATTACCAAGTGTAAAAAAAAAAAAAAAGATAAGATTGGAAGAATAGTTAGGGATGTGTGATTGGTCCATAAATTTCCTAACTATGCGTGTTGTGTTGAGTACCACAGCCTTCTGGACTTGTGCATAAGTGTTTTTATGAAGTCCTAGTGTGCTGAGGCTGTGGTGCAATGTGTGAGGCACCAGACCAGTGGCGGACAGGACGATGGGTACAACACGTACTCGATCCTGCCTCCACTGCTTCTGGAGCTCAAGTGCTAGATCGGTGTATTTACTTATCTTGTCTGCGTGAGTTTTCTGCATGTTCTTGCTGATAGGCACTGCAATATCAATGAGATAGGTCTGTTTGTTGACCTTATCAACAAGTGTGATGTCAGGTCTGTTGTGATGTATAGTTTTGTCTGTGTGAATGGGGCGGTCCCAGTACAGCTTATGTGAGGGTGACTCTAGTACGCTTTGTGGTGTGTACTTGTAGTACGGGACCGTGTTCTTAATAAGTGAGTGTTTGTGTGCTAGCTGTTGATGAACGATCGACGCTACCTGATTGTGTCGGTGGAGGTAGTCTGTTTGGGACAAAAAGGGACAGCCTGATATTATGTGGTCGATCGTCTCATGTGTAGTGCGGCATTTCCTGCATCTGTCGTCGTGTGTGTTTGCGTCGTGTAGAATATGTTTCTTGTAGTTGCGTGTGGGGATTGCTTGGTCCTGTATTGCGATCATGAACCCTTCGGTCTCCCCAAACAGCTCACCACTCGTCAGCCATCTGTTCGACGCTTCCATGTCGACATGAGGCTGGCTGAGTTCGTGGCGATGTCTGCCATGGAGTTCCTTACGAGCCCATGATTCATGCAGCTGCTGTGTGTGGGTGTCGGAGTGTTAGAGAAGGGTTTGCGAGGTCCAGGGGTGTGAGGTGTGTGTCAGCCTTGACAATGACTGAGTGGAGTGAGGAGTGTTGTGCTCTTTGGTGGAAGTGTTCCCAAAGTGTGTGTACTTGTTTTTCGTGTAGGGTGATGAGATTGATGAGTCCTCGGCCTCCCTCTTTGCGGGGAAGAGTCATCCTTTCCGTAGCGGACTTGGGGTGGTGCATGTTGTGTTTCGGGAATGTAGTGCGTGTTGTGCGTTGTAGTGCTTCGAGTTCGGTGTTTGTCCATGGAATTATGCCGAACGAATATGTTAGTGTGGGGACGGCAAAAGCGTTGATGGCTTTAATTTTATTTCTGACATTGAGTTGTGTTTTGAGGATGTTGTGAACGCGAGCACGGTATGTTTTCTTGAGTGCGTTTTTGATGTTTGCGTTGTCAATGACGCGCGCTTGCTGGAAGCCCAGGTACTTGTAGGTCTCTCCCTCTTCCATGGATTGGATGGTAAACCCTTGGTCCAGTTGAAAACCCTCCAAATTCGAAGTCTTCCCACGTGTTATATGTAGCTCGCGGTATTTGTCGATTCCAAATTCCATCCCAATGTCTTTGGTGAACTGTGTTGTGACTTGTAGTAAATTGGTAAGTTGTGCGATGTTTGTGGCGTAGAGTTTAATATCATCCATACAGAGTAAGTGTGTGATTTTGTATGGTGTCAGAGTGCCTGAGGTAAGCCTATAACGTGTTTTGTGTTGTCTAGCATGTGGTTTAATGGATTCAAGGCGAGGCAGAACCAAAGAGGACTCAAGGAATAATTATTAGGAGTTATTATTATTATTATTATTATTATTATTATTATGTAAAAGATTCAAACCTTGGGTTTCCCCAGCAAATACAACATGACGGGTCAAGGACAAAAAGTACATATTTCCAAGCGTAAAGAAGTGTTCAAGGAGGATTAGGGATATGTGGTTGTGTCCATAAATTATTACAGTAGAACCTCGATTATCCGAAACTCTTTTAACCGGAACCTCGTTTAACCGAAGTTGGTTTCCTTAATTTATTCTTTTTTGATAAATAAACAATATCACTTCAAGGTCACCTTTGGCGGCAGCTATTCCTACTACAGGCAGTGCTGACATCTAATCTATTCCATCTATCTATTATCTTATTATTCCATTCTATTGTCCCCCTTTGCCAGAAATTCCATTCGGATCCAAGACCATCTGCCTTTCTATTGGCTACCTTCTGTCCGACTCATAAACGTTGACTTTACCGAAACGCAGAACATTCATTTATGCCATGGAGCCCACTAAACGAAAACGCAATAGCGATGACGATAACAGCGAAAGTGATAGAGATGAGGTGATCGAAACTTCTAAAATAAACAACTCCGATGCTTTTGAATGTTTTGCTAAAGGACTGATGTGGTTGGAGCAACAGACTGACTCTGATTCTACAGAACTTATGCTACTGAAACAACTTCGGGACAGAGCGGCTAAACGACGTCAGTCATGCTAACTGTCGTTTAAGCCAATTTAATTATGTATCGGATGTCATATAAACACTTACATTACACTGACTTAGGTGACATGTATTGAACAAATTTATTGTTTATAATTATAGTAATACTAGCTGTACCCAGCATGCGTTGCAATGCCACTCAGAGAAAGAAAGGGCTCGTGAGAAGGGGCCGTAAATATAAAGTCCCAGTGTCGATCGGGTGTGGGACACTTAGGCCCCTGTGTCGCCATCCCCACCCAAGTGTGGTGGACCTGTCCCCATAGGAGAGCGAATTTTTCTCTTTTTCCAATTGACTTAGGGGCCCCGAGAAGGGGCCCTAAATATAAGGTCCCGGTGTCGATCGGGGGTGGGACACTTAGGCCCTTGTGTCGCATCCCCCCCACCCAAGTGTGGTGTCCCTGCCCCCATAGGATAGTGAAGTTTTCCCTTTTTGCAATTGACTTGGGGGGGGGGGGCCGAGAAAGGGCCCTAAATATAAGGTCCCGATGTCGATCGGGGGTGGGACACTTAGGCCCTTGTGTCGCATCCCCCCACCCAAGTGTGGTGTCCCTGCCTCCCATAGGAAAGCGAATTTTTCCTTATTTGCAATTGACTTGGGGGGCCTGAGAAGGGGCCCTAAATATAAGGTCCCGGTGCCGGTCGGGGGTGGGACACTTCAGCCTTTGTGCTGGCTTCCTCCCACCCAAGTGTGGTGTCCCTGCCCCAAATAGGAGAGCGAATTTTTCCCTTTTTTGCAATTGACTTGGGGGGCCCGAGAAGGGGCCCTAAATATAAGTCCCGGTGTCGGTCGGGGTGGGACATTCAGTCTTTGTGTTGGCTTCCTCCCACCCAAGTGTGGTGTCCCTGCCCCCCATAGGAGAGCGAATTTTTCACTTTACATAATATTTGTGTAGTTCTTATTTTCACCACCAGGTGGATTTTGGGTTTTTCAGGGCTTTTACCCCTTTTCAACCCCTTTGGGGGGGGGGGGTCCGGGTTCTAAGGTAGCCTATCTTTTCCGCAGTGTCCTAAAGAGTAATTCTGCAAAGTTTGGTCCCGATAGGTCACATCAAATTCCGGGCCCAGGTACCAAAAAGAATACCGGGCCCTACCCCCATGTTATGACAAAATCAAAAAAAAAAAAAAAAAGGAATTTGACAAGCCCGGGCCCTTTTTGGATCCAGCCCGGGCCCCCTTTGACGGCCGGGCCCCGGTGCTGAGGGACCAACTGACCCCCCCCCCTTGTGGGGGCCCTGGGTCAAAGGGCCTAGGAGCGTATAAAGGACAAAGGGACAAAGAGACAAAGAAACAAAGAAAGAAAGATACATTCATTTTTATATATATAGATTAAAAACGCTTCTAGAAGTGGAGCTATGCTAATTAAATGATAACGTTGTTTGCTCAGTTAACATCGCGGCTGTCAAATTTAAGCAATTTTTGCTAGTTTCATATTTAAAATTAGGCACTTAAACCATTTTTATTACGGTTTTTATTACTTTTCTTGTTTTTTTGAACATTTTAAGACTAGGTAATATACGGTTTTTTTTTTTTGTTTACGTTGTAATAATGAAACTTGAGCATTTTAAAAAAAACCCAGTTTCTAAACTCCGGCACGATAGCTTTATGAAGAATTGACATTCGCAGAGCAACTGCTGTGAAAAATAGGGCCTCAGATGCCCTGAATTGAATCAGGGATAACGATACAATGGATCAATGTAGATCGTGAAGTTTGGCTGGCTGATGAGCACTAATAAGTGCGAAACGGTCCGTCCC
>JAFIDM010068482.1:86778-97176 GCA_023159025.1 Thereuonema tuberculata
TATATATATAATATATATAATATATATAAATAATATATAATATATAAATAATATATATATTATTATAATTATTATTATTATTATTATTATTATTATTATTATTATTAGTGTGGATTAAAAATGGCAACATCCTGGTGAGAAAATCCGAATCTTCACACATACTAAAAATTGAAGATGAATCTGATTTGGAAAAAATCAAATAACTGTAAGGACAATTACAAACATTAAGGTAATCATAATAAAGCAAAATTCATATTGAAAATGGCCGGAAACAACTGGCATGACAATATTGAAAAGGACATTCTTTACCCGAAAACAAAGGTTAGAGATAGCTTCAATGACTGGATGGAAAAGCAAAAGAATAAATTTTTACCAAATTATAATCTACATATCTTACTATTAAATATCAGATCCATTAGACTAAATTGGGATATTTTGATTTGTAAAATTTATAACTACTTGGAATGTCTTGATATTATAGCATTAACAGAAGTTAATATCACTAAAAATGAGATAGACCTTTACAAAATAAATAACTGGCATACTGTATATAACTTAAGAGAACAAAGTAAAGGGGGTGGTGTAATATTATATATCAAAGAAGATATTCAGTATAACAAAAAAAATATAATTACAGAAAACTTTGAATGTATCTGCGTAAAAATAAACAAGCAAAACTGGGAAAACAGCTATAATCTTATTAACATATATAGACCACCAAACTTAAACAAAGTCAACTTCATAAATGAATTGGAAAATATTATAATTGATCCTCAGGATGATTGGAAAAATACAATACTTCTAGGTGACATTAATATTGATCTATTCAAAATAGAAGAATGCAGAGGTAACAAATTGTACATAGAAACATTGTGTAATAGAGGTTTTCAAAATTGCTTATATGGTATTACAAGACATAATGAAAACTCCATGGGTGTAACTTCAACTAATATCGATCACGCTTTCATTAACATCCCAAACCAAAAATTTCAAAGCTACATTTTTAAAGAGACAATCTCGGATCACTACCTAATTCTCCTTCAGCCTACACAACTAAATAAAAATAATAATAATAATGACAAAACATTTAGTAAAAAACAAAACTACAAAATTGTTAGTAAAGAAAAATTGGAAAATAACTTACAGAAGTTACTGGACAAAATTCAAAGTACAGAAATTACAGACGTAGATACATTATATAATGAAATGTTAACAGAATATAACAACTCAAAATTAAAAATAAAGAACAATACAAAACATAGAAAGGCTTGTGAGAATCCGAGAAAACTTACAAAAATGAAAGATAAAAGATTTCAAAAACAATGGATTACAGATGATCTAATTAAAGATATAATAGAAAGAGATAAATTATTTAAAAAATACAAAAGTAATAAAACTAACGTCTCTTATTACGAAAACTACAAAACATTCAGAAATAAATTAAACTCAAAAATCACAAGAACAAAAAATGAATACTATAATAATAAATTTAATATGAATCAAAAAAATCCCAAACAATGTTGGAACGAAATAAATCATCTATTAGGAAAACCACCCAAACAACAAAGCAATAACAACCGAGAACTTGAAAAATTCTCTGAACATATGGAAGGTCCTAACAAGCACAAAAAACTGGCAGATAAATTCTGCACGTATTTTGCCTCTATAGGGGAAACTCGTAATAATTCATGTAAAAATACTATTATTAAAAAAAAGGAAAATAATACCATAGCAAATTCAATAGCAATATGTGGTCCATCTGAAGATGAGATATTATCAATTATTAAAAAAATGGACAACAAAAAATCAGCAGGATTTGATAACATAAAAACAAAAGATATAAAAGAAAATGAAATTTTTCCCAAAGTAATTACTGAACTAATAAATTTAATAATTGCAACAAATAAATATCCAGATCAATTAAAAATTTCCAAAATCATACCTATATATAAAAATAATAGCTACCTCGAACTAGAAAATTATCGACCCATAGCAATACAATCAGCCATAAATAAAATAATAGAAAAATACTTCACAAATACAATACAAAATTTTATGAAAAAATACAATGTAATAAACAGTAATCAGTATGCCTACCAAACTTTAAAAAGCACCACAAAGTTATTAGAGAATTTCAGTGACCACATTAATGAAAAACTAAACAAAAATAATTTTATTTTACTTCTAACAATAGATCTTAGTAAAGCTTTTGACTTAATAAATCATGAATTGTTACTAAAAAAAATAGAACTAATGGGTATTAGGGGATCAACCCTTCAAATAATAAAAAACTATCTCAAAAACAGAAAAATTGTTGTAAACATAAATAAGAACGCCAGTAAAGCGAAAAAGATAAATTGTGGAGTACCTCAAGGCTCCAACCTAGGCCCAATCTTCTTCATAATGTTTATAAACGATCTCTTCGCTGAAATCAAGGATTGCTATATCTACATTTATGCTGATGACATTATAATCTATGCAATAAACAAGAATCCTATCAATGCAAGACAGGCTATTCAAAAAGACTTCATAAACATTCAAAATTGGATGCACGACAATAAACTCATAATAAATAAAAACAAAACAAAAGCTATTTTTATAAGACCGAAAAAACAAATGGCAAACTTTCAACCAAAGGTATATTTTCATTCTCATTCATGTTTACATGCACAAAATGTAAATTGCAATTCTTGCTTCGAGGTTGATACAGTAACAAATTTCAAATACTTAGGTATTACAATAAACAATCTCTTCACTTGGAACACACATATAAATATGCTTCACAAAAGACTAAATTCTATAATATATATTTTCTATCACATAAAAAATATTATACCAACAAAAATCAAGATACTTATATACTATGCGCTATTTGATTCCTTGATAAACTACGGGGTAAATATCTGGGCCAATACTAATAATATAGATCTGGACCACTTAAAAAACATACAAATAAAAGTGCTTAAATTAATTTTTTCAAAAAATGTCTGGAAAAATTCACACAAAAGAAATTATAACCTAAATAAGTATGAAATTTTATTCCCAAAACAAAAATTTATATACAACATAATAATGCAAAACTACTATAATATATTACAAATAAAGAATAATAGTAATCAAAATTATCATCTAAGACAAAACCATAAAATAAAACTACCATACCCTCCAATTTTTAATAGTTATGGGCACAGAAATATAAACTTTAATATAGAAAGAATCATAAATGATATGAATATAAATATATTCTCAGAACATCAAAAAATATCTGTTGTCAAAAAAAACCTTAAAAAATGGCTTATTGAAAATACTTGAAAAAAAAAAAATAAAGTAAATATATCATTAATTATTTTATATTGTTTTTCTTTCCTCTAAATATCTCCATTTGGAAGAATTTAAACTTCAAAATGGAGAAAAGAAAGGAAAGAAAAAAATAAAAATAAATAAACACCAAAGTAAAACATAAGACTGGAACTATTAAATAAATATTGGAGCCTACCCTCCAGCGGCCTCCTCGGCCTGCACGGGCAGGCTTTGGCTTCGTGCGGTCTTCAGGGCCTGATCGAGTCTTTAACTTTAACTTACCTATTAATAAAACTAATATACGTTTCAAGACATTTCAAGCATGTTATCGAAAAATACCTTCAATACTAATAATCAATCATTTATTTATATATGTCAACCCATCTATACTCAATTATTGTTATTTTCTTTTTTTTTTTGTTCTTATATTTACAATCTTGTAGACTTATAAGCTATATATTTTTCAAATGTATACTATGTAAATATATATTGTAAGAAGAAAGAAAAAAAATTATATAAATATCAGAACCCGTTGATAGGGATACCTCCCTAACGGGACTGTACTGTGTTATCTATCTATGTTAATAAAAAAAAAAAAAAAAATTATTATTATTATTATTATTTGTGAAGTTCTAGTGTGCTGAGGCTGTGTTGCAATGTGTGAGACATCAGCCCAGTGGCGGACAGAACGATGGGTACAACACGTACTCAGTCCTGCCTCCACTGCTTCTGGAGATCGTATACTAAGTCGGTTTATTGTATTATTGCTATTATTATTCTGAACATGATGCTTAATTAGTAGTACAAAACATGTTTTTTCAGGATAATTTGTTTAAAACTTTAAACCCTTGTAACTCCCCAACAACTTTGAATAACAAAGCAATTTTTGTTTTTTTATGAAGGAGGTAAAAAGTACTTTACCATACAGGAGTAAAAATATTTTTACCCCTCCCCCCACATGGACTTTTTTTGCCTTAAAACCTGCGTTTTCAGAAAATTTCACTACTTCTGGGGATCATATCTTACGAAGGGGTTAGAATAACAAGCCAATTTTTTTTTTACACAAATAGTACCCATCGACAAGTATTTAAGAAAAAAAATTAACTTGATATTCCAAGCCCTTGTTGCGGATTACCCTGTACTTCAATAGGAGATACGAAATAGAGTATAATATGATGCACTAGGAAGCTTACCCCAATAAAGATAGTGTGATGAAGATAAAGTTAGCTGGTGGAACCGCTGGGCCCAAGTTCCACTACTAAAACTAGATAAATATAATACCAGGAGAAAGAAAGATAAACAATTCGGGTAGATAAAAAAAAAATATATATTTATAAATAAAATCAATGCAATACAATAACACGCAATAAGATTGACTTAGAAGTAGCCTTACAATATTACATATCAAAAATAACAAATGTAAGGATAATACACACTAGTAATCGGTAGAGTAAATGATAACAACAAGGTTAAACAGTAATATGAAATTACATAAATAGTCCCACAATAGTTAATGACTCCATAATGATGACCGTCTGAAGAACAGTCGCTCTAAAATAAAACATACTTCTTCACTAGTGTCTTTCTTAAAGTTCACATCCAGTTCAGAAAATAAAAAAATTGTTATTCACAAGTTCAGCTTCTTGATTTGTATACACAGGAAAATAAACACTGGGTACATCCACTGAAAATCACCAATTTATGCTCGTCGAAATCCACATATAAACACAGGGAAACACAGCCCTGACTTCACCTTTTCCATTCACTTTTGCAATCGTCGCACACATCCAACAATGTCTGCCTAGATTTATCCTTAGTTTGTCTCGGAGTGTACGATTATTTTGTTTTCGTTTCCTAATAACAAGCTGATATCCAGGAAACTGATTTTACGTTAGCAGAAATTGTCTCAATGTATCCGGAGACGTAGAACCAATACGATGAAACACAGTCTCACCATTAACTGTGCATAGAGATAGCAAGACAAGCCGTATTTCAATTCCCAAAATTGTCACTGTTCTCTGACCGTGGGTGACATGTCCGTCACCCCGGACGACCACGGCTAGACTGCCTCAGAAGTTTCATGGGAGCATTAAATAGGCATGGTGACGTAGACAATGGCCAGCCAATGGCCCCTCAAGAAACAAAGGGTGACTAGAAACTCCAAATGACATATTCGGAGTCTTACTGAGAAAATAAAATGGCTCCACCCTCTCGCCAGCATTAAAAGTTACTCCAGTAAAAACAAAGTTACATGCAATAAACTATACAATAATCAGCAGATAGCAATAATAAAGTTAACATAAGATGAAAGGGAATGAGAATACAAAAAAAATGAAAAATAAGGAGGTTTAATGTGAAAACTTTCCAAGCCAAGTTTAATTGAAAAAAATAGAGAGAGGAAAAGAGATAAAAAAAAATGGCGGAGAAAGCAAGAAAGCAAAAACAAGCCAAAGGTCACTAGCATCAACAAAGAGACATAACGACACGAGCTTGAGTCAAAGAAAAGATATGAGAAGGAAAATAAAATAAGGAAGAAATAGAAGACCGTAACACCCTTCATAATTTTTAAAATTTCCAAAACTGGTAATAAAGTAGTTTTGTTAGGTGAACTTTGACCTGAAAAAAATAGCGTTTGTCTTGAGAAAATTTCAAATTTGGTAATAACACAAAAAAAATATATTTTTTTTATCTTTCAAATGAGGTATGACTGAGCCTTGTAGCTTTGACTGGAAGAAAGTTACAGCTCAAAAAAAAAAAAAAGTTCTGAAATACCATTTTTTGCTTTGGACTGTAGTATAAAATTACCTATGTGGAGGGGTAATTTTTTTAAAAATGTATCAAAGACAGTTCTAAGGTCTAGGAGGTAGATAGAATACACACACAAATTTTCATCAAAATCAAAAATGGTGATGCTCACTGCATTTGTTGAATTAACATGGAATGACCCTGTTGACTTTAACTTCTTCCAATTATAAAAGAAAGTGTTTATAGAAGCGTTTATTTCAATTTTCCCCGACCAATATTTCGGGGTTTTCAATTCAAGTTAAAAAATATACTTTCAAGAATAAATAGAAAACTATGCTGTGAACATTCAAGGTTCAATCTACAAAATAAAACATCCTCCTCCTCTTGAAATACTTATTCAAAATAACCCTTAACTTAAAGCAATTTCTTAGAATATTCAATTAGTAAAGAATTAAAAGAGAATTCTCTCAGGCTTTCAGTGGCCAATTAACTGAATAATGTCCATTGCATTGTTCCATATCAAAATAACTACAAAACATTTTGATTTCTTTCATTCATTACATTGAAAACAAAACTGACCTATACTAAACATAATTCCCAAGGATGGGATTCATTGGACTGACTATCAAATATAAATGCAACCAAATAGAAACAACCTGTCTGTGGTTGAAACAAAAACTATTCAAAATTAAACTAAGAGAAAGTGTAGACTTCCAGTCTTTGGCAACATGTGAAGATTCGTCACTTGTAGTAAAGTGTTAAGAATTATTAAATATCATAGCAGAATTTAAGAACATGTTTTTCCTTCCTACATTTACGTTTCATTCCTAATACGACCTTTAAGTTTATCCAGGCTTGGTCTTTAAGTTTATCCAGGCGATCGCCGAGGGCCCGAAGTCTTTAATTTAAACAGGAGGGGTACACGAGGGCCTTTAATTTAAATCCCGCAGACGAAAGGACAAAAATTACTGTAAAAACTCGGAACAAACGTTACTGAAAGATAAGAAAATCTTTAATAATTTTAAATATATTCTTTATTTAGTAGCTTTTCCAATAACTAAGAAATTAATAAGTTTATTCGGTAAGAATCAACTACTTTTATTTTACAAATTTTCATCGAACATTTCGAACCCTTCCTGTTAAACTTCCCGGGAAACTTAATCAAAATTGGTGGTTTATATATTTGCCGTTTGGCTAAGCGGATTGCAACCCACGCTTTCACCTGGCTCCTGAAAAGTTCGTGATAGGTCGAGTCCCAAAGAAAACCTTACTTGACGATTGTTCCTGGATGGACTCCTATAAATAAAAGTACGAAAAAACAATGAAAATGGAAATAGAAAATATCCCTGCTGGTACTTTAAAAGACAATTTCTCATCTGGCAAATGTGGATATAAATGAGTTATTGAAAGAACTCAAGTAGTTTGCTAGACAATACACAAATTTTATCTCTATCACTGAAAAGTCAGGAGAACAATAACAACAACGATTTCCAGTCCTATATGAACTTTCTTCTCAGTCTGGACTGTTCAGCAATTTATACAGTGCATTTAAATTTGTTCTGAGTCTTCCATGCACCCAAGTGACATGTGAACGTGTGTTTTCTAAACTAAAGGTTATAAAAACAAACTAAGATCTTTATTAAGGGGACATTACACGGGTGAAAATTGGGTGGCTCTGTGCATGATGTTAGTTTGGAATTTCCTGGTCTTGACATGTGTAACCGGCTTCCCTTCAAGGTATTTTGAGTGGAATACACGACCCAGCAAGAATACATCCACCCATATGAAAATCACGTGGTCTCGTTGTTGACGAAATCTCAACTTGGCACATCGACAGAATCTATAGAAGCTTGGTCTCTTAGTACTTGGCAATTACCTTCATACCTAGCTTTTATTTACAAAACTAAACATTAATTTATATAAAAATCATTTATGCAATGCATCGAATAGGCGACAGAATGTTTTTAATTAAATCAGGTTAAATCAATTTTGTTGTCAGTAATTTCGCATAAACATATTTAGGTTGCATTTTTACCTTTTAAATAAATATTTCCTATGTGTGGTTTGTTTCAAAGGGAGAAATAAGAAATCGTGTTGTGGTTTTGGTTAAGAATCTATGATTTTGACCATAATTGTGGAAGGGGGTCCTGCTACTGTATTTGGTATCTGAGTCCGAAATTTGATTTGGGAAGGCTGCTACTGAAGGTTTAACGATAATGAGAATACTTAAAACAAAATCAAACATTAACCTGTTATTCCAGAATGAAAAGACTTATCTAAAATTAAAAAACAAAACAAAAAAAAAAACCATTAAAATCTGAGCAACAGTATTGGTTCTTATTTTCAAATTTACTATTTAGAATTTTTAAAAGAAAAAATAAAAACTACTTATTAACCTAAGAGAAAGACACAAGGATGCTTCTTGTAGGTTTCCCACTAAGAGAACCACGTTCTTGGAACCATTGGCATCGTAAGGAGATGTAGAGTGAAGGAGTTCTTGCTTAGAGGTGAAACTAGATTAGATTAGATTAGAATGGGGTGAATGTGGGAGGTAGGAAGCCAAGCACCGCGGCCTGTAGATCTATTGTGCGAAACCGAGGAAATGAGGATAGATGAGAGAAAGACTGAGAAAGTAGGGTGATAGGCTCATAGTGGAAACGGGTGAACCCCGAGAAAACCTGCCCAGCGCGGATCGTCTACCATCACGAAAACCACATAAGAACCGAACCCGGGACTCAGAGGTGAGAGGCCAGTCTGTTAGCGATAACGCCAACCGCGCGGCCAGAGGTGGAAGTAAGGTGAATCACTTTTATTTGAAGTTTCGTTCTTTTCACCTAACAAGGAGTCGACACACCCTGTATGTTTAGAATTCAAGTGCCCTTTTGTGAGATGAAAGTACACATCAAATACTTCAAAAATATATACACAAGTTGGGGCAAACACTCTTTAGATTTTGAGATATTTGGCGTTATTTTCGTCGATTTTGCCTTATTAACTCACTGATGTCATTATTAAACAAGTGCCAGTCTGGAGAAATCGTTAGCGTAGCGGATTTCAAACCGTTGGGTCCCTAGATCGATTCCCTCAAATTTCAAGTATTTTTTATTTTTAATTTTGTTTTTAATTTTATTTTATTTTTTTACTTTTTTTTTTCTCTTTTTTTTTTTTTACCTTTTTTCTTTATGATAGCCTAATGTAAGTTTTTTCCGTTTATGTTATGAATGTTAAACAGAAAACCAATTTAAGATTAGAAGTAAATAAATAATCTTCTCATTAACTTTGTTTTTTAATTAATCAGTTAACTTATTTAACTAAACTTTTTTTTCTTATCATGTGTTGATGATATTCATTTACTGTTTGTATTTAAAATTATTTCAGTTGTGCTTTTATTTTAAGTTTTTATGTAAGAGTTTTAAATGTAATAATACTTCACTAATTGAATTTTAGTTTTTCTTTATTTTTTTAAAAACAACAAGCAAAGTTAGTATTCTCGTTAATTTTGGTTTTTAATTAGAAGTACTTTAATTCAGAAAAATAAAGTCAAACATATACTGTATACCGAGTGATTCAGAAAGTACTGGAAAGTACTGGTGGCTTTAACCGCCCCATATCTTTCAAACTATTGCTCATAAAAATCTGAAACTTTTTATATAAAATCGTCAAACATATAAGAGTTATATTTTCATGTTATTATTTATTCATTATTATTGAATTTCATTTTATTTGCGTTCAAGCATCCCCAATATACCGAAATCATTATCCAAAAAAAATATTCGACTGTCTCCCAAAAAAGTCATCTGTCAGAATGCATTTTCAAAAAAATACAGTTTTTTTTTTTTAAAATTAAACAAAGGAATTAATGACAAAAGTGTTAGATTTAATTTTCCTAATTAGGTTTTTGTATCATTTTAATATGGGATCCAGACTTTTAGAGTTTAAACAACATCACAATAGTTATTTAAATATACGGTATATTGGGGGTATTTATATTTATTTAAAAAGTTTCAGATTTTTATGAGCAGTAGTTTAAAAGATGTGGGGCGGTGAAAGCCACCAGTACTTTCCCGTACTTTCTGAATCACCCGGTATACAGTATATGTTTTACTTTATGTTTCTGAATTAAAGTACTTCTAATTAAAAACCAAAATTAACGAGAATATTAACTTAGTTTTTTTAAAAAAATAAAAAAAATAAAGAAGAACTAAAATTCAGTTAGTGAAGTATTACATTTAAAACTCTTACATAAAAACTTAAAATAAAAGCACAACTGAAATAATTTTAAATACAAACAGTAAATGGGTATCACCACCACATGAGAAAAAAAAGTTTAGTTAATTAAGTTAACTAATTAAT
>JAFIDM010068739.1:0-11545 GCA_023159025.1 Thereuonema tuberculata
TTAACTTTCTTTGGAAAATCATATAATAATTACTTCTTGTAATAGTAATATTTTCTTTGTTTTTAACTCTTCAGTTCAACTAGCAACTTCATGCATTAATTTCTCTAATAATTAAGGTATTTGTTTTGTAGCTTATTTGTCTCTTACTATGAGTCTTAGAAAAAAAAGGATCAAAATAATACAGCAAAAAACATTTTTTTTGTTATGTACACGAAACCAAAGCGATCCCAAGCATATTTCGTTTTCGGCCACATCCTTCAGATAGGAACTTACACCAGACCCTAACTTCTATTTTTCTCACATGTACAAGTCACGAAGGTGCCAATAAAATATAACTCATGCCTGTCCAATTTGTAGTTTGGACTACAGAGGTGGTGACAATGAAGATGGAAACCACAGCTACTAAAGTAAAGAGAGTTAAATTCCCGCGAACCCTCTTCACTATAAACTTTCGTTATCCATTGCCATTAAGCCATCATTGTGTGTACCGTTCATTTTAAGCATTATTCCATATTCTACAACTTTTTTTATGCTTTAACAAAAAATTCATGTGTAATTACAATGTAGCCAACCAGATGCACGAATCTTATCTATCTCATCAGAATGCGTTTGTGCTGCAAAGTGTTAATGAAATCCTTTCATTACCACTAAGCTTTGCTTCCATTCCTGAAATGTGTCACCAAAAACAGCCTAAAATATTGAGAACAGACGGAATATTATAAGGAAGTGGAGACTTGTTACCACTAGGACAAGACTGCATCTTTCCTTAGTGTAGCTCGTGTTCGACGCTACGTGATATGAGAATCAATTTTTTTCGCTGTTGCTCATAGGCGCCAAGAGACCTTGTATGTGGCTGAACAATTTTAAAGAAAGAGACCTGGGAATTCGCGAGATCGAAGTGGAATACGAGGATTGACAGTATTACATAAACAAAACTGAAATTTCAGAGGAAGGCGCAAGATTCCTATTAAAAAAAAAGTCCCTATAAACATGGGTCCGGAAATGAATAGTTTTCGAGAAAAACGTCTTGTATCATCTACATTGAATAATGTAGATGTCTTTGTTTCTTGTTTGTTCTGTTGGTACAGTATGATGCGAGAAAACGTATTGCAAATACTGATTGTATTATTGTTTTCTTGGCATTTATTATGGCGAATTCCAAGTCCTTTCCATTATTTATGTTTACTCTTATAACAATACAGTAAAACCTCTCCAATCCGACCCTCGGTAATACGGCCCCTACGGTAATCCGTCCTCATCATGTGTAAACATTTTTTTTAATAACTAAATTCGTTTCTTTATTAGAGTCCATTTATCCGGCATGCAGCGAGTCCGTGTCGAGTTCCGAGAACACAGTGTGAGTCACCATGCAAGTGTGTCTGCTGCTTCTCGGCCGATAACAGTAAGAACTTCATTTTTTTTTTAAGTAATACAAGTTAAAAGGTTAAAGGTGCGATCAGGACCAGAGGACCGCGCAATGCTGCTGGAGGGTAGGCTCCAGAGATCAGAACCTACGGGACAAAGTTGAGGACGGGAGGTCGGCCCGTCGCTCGCCCGCCTTTAACTCCCGGGAAAGAAACCCGGTACCCATTCTATAGAGGGCTGGGTAGACCCTAGCGCCCGTTTGAAGGAGAAAGAAGCGTGGAAAAATACCCACTCGGCTACCGGGCCCACTAAGTAATACAAGTAGAACCTTTTAATGGTTTACCTTTTAGCATTTTTGTTTATTACATTAAATTCTATTATATCTTTATAAAAATTGAGCTATTGAGTTATTTTAAGAACACTCTCGGTAGAAACCCGGCTTTTATGAAACCCGGCCTATGGAGTACCACATTAGGCAAGATTTGAGAGGGTTTACTGTACAATGTTTACTGGGAACTAGGTTTTGCGCGAAAACTGTTCTTTTGTGGATCCATTAATTGTTTGTTTTTTAAATCCGTTTATTAAATCATTCGTTCCCTATTTTCCTTATTTGGTTCATTTTATGAATATTTGTAATACGTATTTTCGTATCATAGTGTGCCAAGATGAAAAAAGAAGAAACAAATATAATAACATTGAATAATGATACAATACATTTTTCTCGAAAACTATTCGTTTCCGGGGATTTATTGGGACTTTTCTGTTTGGTTTCATGAGTAGAACCCAAGGCTAAATTTTTGATCCACCTTTTGGAATCACTCTGTATACCGAGTAGTAAGCAACAAGCTAAGAACTAAAAATCCCTTGTCTTTCTCTGGCCCAATTTAATTCCAAGTTTCATTGAAATCCGCCACCAATCGACGACGCGTCGTAAACCAAAGCCTGCGTCGTTACCAAAGAGATTTTTCGCTTTACATCAACTCGCGTTAACCAAGGTACCACTGCACTTAGGACTTTCGCAAACTTAAAATCTCGATTCATAATGGTGTATAGCAGCGGTTCCCAACCTTTTATTTCTTTTATATTTCATTCTATTTCTCTTCCAGTTCTTCCTATAATTTCCTGCTATCATTTTTTTCTATTTTTATTTCTTCATTAATTCTTTATCATGTTGCCGGAAGTTTCGTGGAAGAAAATAAGTCAAAGACTCTTGAATTCTCTGATTGAAATGACTTCATTTTGAAGATTAGCCTAAAGTATTTCAGTGAGAAATTTTGTGAATGGGATTTAAGTAGATTTGTAATCATGAAATGAAGAAGTCAATGAAGTTAGATTTGACTGTTTAAGTTAATAGCCTAATTTCAACTGATAGCGAATAAAAATAAAATATTTTCATTAAAGAATATTAGTACAACACGGAAGCTTAATTTATTTTGTAGATCCCCTATTTAAAAGAATACAATTCCAATTATGCGAAAATTGATGAAATTTGATTTTAAAGGTTTTCCAAAAACTTTCACTCAAATCCCTGATAAGAAATTTAAGAATCTTTATTTTAGAACCACAAAAATGTATAAAATGGGAGTAATCATTTTATGAAAATCGTTAAAACATTAATTCGATTATTTTAACAAATTTCATTTAATAAATGTATTAAATTCAATCAATGATTGCTTTAAAATAATGACTTGAATTTTAAATTAATTGGGAGGACAGCTTTTTTTTTGGCGCCGCTTATTTTACCGTAACAGCCAGTAACTAAATATAACTGCAAAATGGAGAAACGGAAACAAATAAGAAGTTACTGACACTTTAGGACTTTAAAAGAACTCTCAATAATTTATCTTATTTAACTTTCAGTATATACATAAATATTGAGATGACTAGAATATTTGTTATTTACTGTTTTGTATTATTATTTAAAAAAAACTATGCCTCTTCTGGTCATCTTAATATTTTCCTTAATATTTCACCCACTCAACTACGTGATTATGTATTGACTTCCGAACTAAAAAATTAAACTATTAAAAAACTATTAGTAAATTAAATGTCTCACTTTACCTGTATTCAATTGAATAGTAACTGAAATTCATGCAATTATTGGTTATTTTTTTATTTATTTTTAGTTTATTATTTCTTATTGGGATTGAGGTTTTGTATAATTTAATGAATGGGGCTTTTCTTCACTCTCCAATGCTGTCTTCTTAAGTAAATATACAATTGATAAAATCTCGACTGCATTAAATTATATAATGTTACTGATTTGTAGTAATTTCTTCTCGGCGGTGATTTTCCATGTTTATTTCTCCTCCAGACGAACCGCAGGGTTCACCAAGCCCTCTGTCAAAGAATCACTTGGGTTCTTACTCGGAGTGTAAAGGTGTGGAACGTCGAACTTACCATAAGACCTCAACTAGTCCCATTGGTCGAGAATCATTGGAAGCCGAGACCTCTCACTTACCCCAGGGCCTCTATGGTCTGTTGTGTTACAGTTTAACTAACAGTAATCTCTTACATAATATTCTCAGAATTATAAAATAGAATTTAATCTCTCCGTCAATTTCAATATTTACTTAATATCTGCGATAAAAACTGAATATTAGTGTATTTGTAGGAAGTAAAAACTCTTCATTCACTTCTCAATATCTGTAGAAAACACCTGATACAATTGGTGTTTTCCGAAAACTTTTTTAATTATAAATGCATGAAAAAAATAAGGCATGTGATAGCCTTAAAACGTTCTTCGCGAATTCAGTTATCAAAACTTGTTTAGACTGATTGCCATTTACCCTTTGGACTTGAGTGCCTTTGAAGGTGTTACGAGCACCACTGTATATTCAGTTCATCTTTTCTTTCCAACATAGACAATCTGTGTCGCTCACTCTAATAATGCTTTACAATTGGAGACACACTGATAAGATTTGGAGAAATCAATTGTTTTCTCTTAAATTTCCAGCATCCACAAATCTTGGAATGTCGACGATCGTATGGACACGTGGTTCGGTCGAGTCGACTTCTTAAGGAGGTAGGGAATGGTACTTTATGTAGTAGTAGGTAAGATGGACTATCCGACAGTGCAGCATTTTCAAATTCTAAGCATCTAAGAGCAGTCTTCTGAAAGATTGTTACAATTTATATTGCTATAGGCAGAAAGAAAAAGTAAAAAAGAAAGAGCTAAAATGTATGCACACAAATCTTTTTAGAGATACAAGTAAAAACAAACAATCTAAAGCAAATTTTTTCAAATGTTAATTTGAAACCTCTGTTAAAAAGTAGAAAATGATAACGCACATAGTAACAAGATGAACACTATAAACTTCACGGACTACTTATAAAGATAGAACTTTTCCGTGTTAGTGCTTATCTTGGAAGAAACTGCGCAGATGCCAGCGAAATCGATAGATTTTTGTAATCTTCATCCCTTTTATTATGTGTGTTATTATTTCTTACTTTTTGATGAAATTTTTCTTCCATTTCTCTTCTCTTATATTCAAAAAGGATATATCAATAGATCTTACCCTGTTTTAAGATGTGAAAAGTTTTAGATACCCGGTATTTAATGAGTTTCATAAAATTTCCTGTTTGGTCATAAGGGAATATTTCTAGAAAAAGATGTTTCCAAAAACAGCTCATTATCACGGAAGAGGAATTATCCAAAGAACCACTGATGTGGAAAGGTCCTGACTCAAGCAAATTTTTTATTTCCTTTATATATTTCTTTTTCCAATGCACCTAAAATTCTGAAAATTTGAATATGAACTTGTGAAGCATGTGGGATTTATATTTTCCTTTTTTTTTGTTTTCAAAATATTCTACAATTAATTAAATTAAAATTCAATAATAGTCAATTTTTGGGGGTTTTTTTCTAGGAAGTACTCGATATTTTCAACACAAAAAAAGTTGCAATGATAAAAAATTTGCAAAATAATGATTTGTATTTAAAATATTTATTAGTTGTGTAATGGTTAATTTGTAAAAAAATATTTAATCTCACAATTTCAAAAAAAAGTTTTTTTTTTAATTATTTGATTAAATTGTTAAATTTCCTGATTCTCTGCTAATTTTCACACAGTTTTGTTTCCGGTGATAAAACCTTCGGTATGGAATCTATTATGCCAGACTTAATCCCAAAACAAAACCAGCTCAAGACGATTGATCTCTTGATCTTTCATTATTTTCTGCAAATATTTTCTTTTCATATGGTAAGAAGGAATTAAAAAATTTTTATGTAAAAGAAGAGAGATTGTCACCTATTGCTTCATAAGCATTCAATAAACATATGATGACAGTTCAGAAATACAATGACCTTCAAATTTTATTTTTACTTTAAATTAAATTAATTAAACACAAAATCCCGTAAGAAATTGCTGAAAAATTTAAAACGATAAAAAAAAACTTTTTGTTTATTTTGTAATTACATAAAACATTTACATTTTTACTTCGGAAGATAAAAATAATTATCGATACAGAAGTTATTTTAACTCCTTGAATCAAGCTAAAACCAGATATCAAATAAATAAAATACTAATAAAATATATGGAAAATATTGGAAGCTAAGAAATGAGGAAGAAAAGATCTTAAAGTTTTCTGTGCTCATCCAAAGAACGCATTAAGTAACTTTAAAATGAAACATTTTAAATAAAAGAAATTCTCAGAAGGTCACCCGGTTCAGGCTACTTCCGTTTTAGGAGGGATAGGAAAATGAGTGCAATTAGACAAAATCTCGTGTATAAATACTGAATCAATTATGTTGAGAACTGATATGCTATCCATTGTGGACACTTCCAGGGGGTACTAGCTGAACAGGGAATACGAGAAAAAGCACCCACGTCCAACATGTCTTGAATTCTCAATCTAGTTTCAGTTTCGTAATTTTCGATCAGAGACGAACGAACGACACATGATGACAAGAATGGTTTAAAATTATATATTTTTTCATCAGAAGATATTAATAAATCTAAATCAAGAAAAAAAAATAACGTTAAGCCTATTCTAATGTTTCCCGATGTATCTAAATGTTTTTTGGAAGCTATCTTCCTGAAGATGGTCATATCTATTCCTCTAAAAATAATTTCCAACCTTAGATTAGTTCTAGCATTTTATTCTCATCGATTAATTAAATAAGATTTATAATCTCGAGAATAACTTAGATGAGTCCTTTGTAAGCAATGTGTTATTTATTCAAGCATGAAAAACATATATATCTGATAACTTTTAAGTTGTCTCCTCAGTAATATCTCAGTGTTAATTCTATTTCTGTAATTATCTTTTTAATCAGTTTTAATTTGAAATATAAATTAAATCTGTCTTTCCGATGATAAATTTACTCACGGGACATTGAATTAATAGCATTTTAATACTATTAATAATCTTTGTACGGATTACCGTTTTCTCATGATCCACTCAAAAATCCTCAAACATTTTAAGTAATTTAAATAATTTTATTTTTATTCAAAGATATAATCAGTGATATTTGACCTCTAGAAACTCATTTTCTTCATTTAGAAAAATAATTTCAGTGGCAGATTTAGTTTCCTAAATCTAATCTAAAAACTTGAGCTTGATATATTTCGCTTCATAAATAACGTAATAATATTCTGAATATCTTCTGGGTATTCTGGAGCTGGGAGGGGTGGGGCAGACGGGGCATGTGCCCAGACGCCGGTATGGAAGGTATGGTGAGTATGGCGTAGAGGAAGAGGAGGGGGCGCCGAAATATACCCTTGCCCAGGGTGAAAGGAAGTCTAGTTCCGGCCCTGAGAAGCCAACAAAACACACTAAAACCTCTCAAATCCGGCGCCCAGTAGGCCGGATTTCAGAAAAGCTGGACTACCGAGAGTGTTCTTAAAATAACTCAATAGGTCAATTTTTGTGAATACATAATGCCAGGTTTAATTAATTTATTCCATTTTCATAATTTTGCACTCAAACATTTGTCAAAAACAATACAAATGTGCTTTTTCCGACAGCGAGCTCTAGTGATATTTGTTCTGCAGATTCCCCTGCATCCAATCTCCTTAACGCATTAAGCTTCTGTTCCATAGTGACAAAGTTTTTTTTTTTTTTCTTTTTTCACCTATAATTAATACGCGCGGATAGGGAAATAAAATAGGGAAATAGATTTAGTTATTAAAAAAAATAAAAATTACTCGGGACCAGACCAGATTATCATGAGTGCCGGTTTACCGAGGGCCGGATTTGAGAGGTTTTTCTGTAACCCAACAGCTTAATTTTTGAGAATACATAATGCCAGGTTTAATTAATTTATCCTATTTTCATAATTACGCACTCAAATGTTTATTAAAAACAAAACAAATGTGCTTTTTCCAGTACCAAACTCTATAGTCCTCTGAACGGAACATCAACCGTGGACACCAGATGGCGCAATTGTAGAATTTCAATCGATTGTATATGTCAGTGTTTATTGCGGGAAAGTGAACGGGGATATTATCATTTAGATTAAGTTATTAGAGGATTCTAATGTGAAATTCATAACACATTGATATTTGAGAATTACTGTTAAACACTTATTTTTTACTTATTTTATGTTAGGTGAAAATGCACTAATTTTATTTAGAAAATAATAGATGACAGAATAAAAGCTCTTTTAGTTTTAAGTTTTGGCCCTGAAAAGGCCTTTTTTTGGTGTGTAGAATTTTTTTGTAGTTTATATTTGATAAGAGTTTCGAATCGCTTTTTTTTTTCAAATTTGCCCAAATCAACTGGATTAAACTGGCAGTGATAGGGTGGAAGACGAATAACTTTGTGACCTAAAGATGATGCCTTTTCGTCAATGATGAATTTTTTTCGTTGTGGCAAATGCAATTTTAATAAGCTAATATAGCTGATATAATAAGCTATCATGTGACAGTGAAATGGTATATTGTTTTGCATCAACCAGTCCTTCATTTCCTTTTTTTCTGGAATTACTGCATGGTGACTCCTCAATTTGAACAGAATGATATGGAGCATTATCCATTACAATATTTTTGTAATGGATGGCGGAATATTTTTTAAAAGATTATTTTCGAACCAGTTCTGGAAAACCTGTGCGTTCATATCTCTATGATAATCTGCTAAGCCTGAGTTTGATGGAAACAGCAACAAGCAGTTGGGCAAAAATCCTTCAATTGTTCCAGCAAGCAACAAAATCAGTCTCCTACCTTTCTCAATTCGTTTTTTGATGCCACTGCATCCCTGAGATTGTCAGCACGAAGACACAGTATGAGATTGGTTGACCCACGACTCGTCTAAAAAAACAACACTACGATCGAAAACATAATGCCATAAGTAAGCATGCCGTAAGGCCACAACATCACTGCGTTCCAGTAAGTGTTTCCGACCATCAATTTTTTTGTAGCGAAATCGTAATTTCTTTGTTACAATTAATCTCAGGGATTCTTCACTTCCTTCGAAGATCGGTGATGCTTCTTCGTTCGTCTCTTCCCTTAGTGCATGCAACAGTCTTTCTATCGATGGCAGTTCTCCTTTCATATACAAACTGTGAATCGTCCTCCGTATGGCTACCAGAGCGAAACAATCTAGATCTGTGATCAGAGACATTCTTGGTCGTTTCTTCCCAGGTGTGTCAGCGGGGAATGGATTCCCAATTTCGGCTAAATGCTTCGCTTCTCTGCGAATAACTTTCACTGATGTTAATCCAATTCTTGTCGCAGCTCATGTATGCTCATTAACTTTTTCAAAAGAAATTAATGTTCGTTTCGCTGATTTCTCCTTTTCGAAATAAGAAGTAATGTTAGCAATAGCTTGCTTTGTTTAGCTTCTGATAGGGATTCCTTGTCCGAGAGTCTCCATTGTGAATAGTTTCTCTCGTCAGACTTCAGTTCTGGAATGATTAAGAGATCATGAGTATTGTTCAAGGTCAAAGTTGACCATTCTCTGGGCGGAGAGTAGTGATATTTGTTTTGTAGATTCCCCTGCATCCAATCTCCTTAACGCATTAAGCTTTTGTTCCATCGTGACAAAGTTTTTCTTTCTTTTTTCACTCATAACGAATACGCGTGGATAGGGAAACAAAATAGGGAAATTAATTTAGTGATTAAAAACAAATTCCGGAACCAGACCGGGTTTCCCATGGGGGCTGGATTATCGAGGCCCGGATTTGAGAGGTTTTACTGTAACTCAATAGCTCAATTTTGTGAAGACATAATGCCAGGTTTAATTAATTTAACCCCATTTTCATAATTTTGCACTCAAATGTTTACTATCTTATTTATTAACTATTTATTAAATTTAAATTTATTAACTACTAAAATTTTAATCAAGGAATACATGAGCTCATTAAAAGAAAATTAAAGTAAATGTATTGTAACAATTACTTAAACAACAGTAATAATTTTGAAGTTCATTGCAAAAAAAAAAAATTTAAGTAAAAGTTTTGAAAAGCTAATAACATTTACGAATCAAAATTAATTGTTAATAATTGACATTCCATTTCTGTTACTTTAATTGGAAAATAAATTTAAAGTCAAAATATTAACAAAAATTGAAAATGTACTTTAAAGGCAAATTTGAAACCAGTAAAGAGTTATTAAATTATTCTACGTTTGGCGAAGAATGTGGAATACAAAGAAATATTTTGTTTATGGCTTATAATCAAATAATAAGTTACTAAAATATGTCCATTTGTTACATGTGGTTGTTGAATTAAAGGAATTCATATTTTTTTTTTAATTTTAAATCTCATATAAGTTTCTAAAGAGAGATTTGAATGGAGTAGTGGATTAAATCCATATATTAAGCATGTGAAATTTTTTTATTCAATATTATCGGAAATATATAAAACATATTTTTGTTTAAATATTATAGTTTTCTAAAAGGCAGCCCACCAAAAAAGAAAAAAAAATCTTTTTTGGATAAAAATAATATATTATTTTTATCATATCTGAGGATGGGAAGAACAACCCGAAACATGTAATGTTCCTTAATATGAATTGCTTTTTTATTTTCATATTGTTCTCATATTTATTGTGTGCTTGCTCCTTTGTTAATAATAATGATGTTAATAGTTTTTATGAAGTATTGTGAAATATTTCTGCTGCTTTATCTATGTCATCCAAGAAAATAGGATGAAAACAGGAAAATATCAATTGTTTTACAAACATCGTTAAATATAAATATATTCACCAACATTCATCTTTACATTTCCATTCATTTTAATTTATTGATTATTTTTCGTTTGTACAACCGTTACTGCAAAACCTACAGGACGGATAAAGACGAAAATAATCATCTTATTTTCTATTCCCAATCATAAATTCATCCTTCATCTTCTATTGATTTCCTTTCCTAATTATTTCTCTACAATATAGAAATAATGATCCTTAAATCCGTTTTTGTTTTTGTTTTTTTATTTGATGAATTTAATTTTATCTAGAATTCTCAGTTTTAATGTTTTTCTCTTTATTTCTTTCACTGATTTGCAGTTTTGAATGGTGTAATTAGAAATACAGAAAAAGATAAGGTAGTTTTTTTTAAAGATTTTTATTTACAGAAGAAGGAAGAATTTGAGGAGCTTAGTTTCAAAACCCGCCATCTCCAAAAATAAATTTTCGGAAAATAGGGGTTTGTTAATGCATTCGCATTGGACATGGTGGGCTTTGAAACAGCACTCGAATCGAAATCGTATCGCAATACATTGCTTTTGAAGTTAACCTGTACGCAAACGGCGAATTTTGATTTGAACATCGCAAAAACTCCATTGGATCGGAATTAGCAATTTTTGAGATGGCGGGTTTTGAAACTAAGCTCCTCATTTGTCGAATTCTTTTAGTACAAAGAAATATTCTAATTTCTTAGCAATATACGAGATATAGAGAGTGAATTTTCATTAACAATATTTAAATGAGATTTAGAGGAACCTAATCTTTTGTTGTTTAGTAAGATTTTATAGTTTACGACGCATAATAAGTTCGGAGAAAATAATTAATTGGAACCATTGTTTAAATCTTCCTCATTTGATGGATTGTTATTCACAGAAAACTAAGGGTGAAATATCAGTGACAGTCTTTGGAAAGTGAAGGTAATCAAATCAGTTAGTTTATATACACCTTAATACTTCTGAATCACTTTAGGGATCTTCTTAAAACGTGGTTTGCAAATTTCTGGACGAGAGATGATCAATGTTTTACATTTATTAATCTTTTCAAATCACAGCAAG
>JAFIDM010068741.1:0-11544 GCA_023159025.1 Thereuonema tuberculata
TTTCAAAATGGTAAAAATGCAGATTTTGCGAGAGGACTCCTAATTACCCAAACTGTTTTACTCAGCAACCCTTTGTTCTACAGAAGTCAATTAAGTGTCATTTTAAATCCCTTCAAAGAGCTTTGATTTAATTTGTCAAATTAGGCATTTTGGAAGAAAATTGTTTTGAACACTTTCCAACATTTTCATTTTTGCAAATCTCAAATGGCCATTTAAAATTATTTTTTTTTTCGGAAAAATATATTTAAAATATGGTTGTTTTCTTAGCATTTTCCCAAAGCTTGAAGTATGGGACACGAATGGGTCATATTTATCTATAATTTCAAAACCAAATCTGCAATTGAAATATTGATACAGGTAATATAAAATTTCTACTTTCTATTTGAGTTTTTTTTTTTTGAAATTTACACGAAGTAGTAGTTTGTTGAGTATTAAATAAAACTCTTCTGAAATTATTGATGAGCCATACTGCTTGATCTAATATTGAAACCTATATATTAAATCCCCTCCCCATATTTAGTATAAGGTTTATTTTTAATTACACAATTCTTCACTTTCAACAATGTCATCTGCAGTCAAACTGAAGGTTTACTGGTTCCCTAGTGTGGAAATCTGTTGAGATTGAAAGTATAAAAGTCAAAGTATGTCATAACACGGAGACAGTATCACTTAGTCTTCAAACCAGCAACATATTTTGTAGTGATATTGTAACAAGTTTTCACTTTCACCAGTGGACCTCACAGATTCTGCACGCCTCGTTGCGTACCTTTAAACCCGGATGGACACTGTCGCCGTGTCCCCCGCACACGCCACACCCTCCCTTCCGGGACCAAGCACCGGTCTCTCCCCGCTCACCAGACGCCCCTCCGCGTCAGGCTGCCCACTCTATTGCCGGTTCCATGGACACCTCCACCGACCACGAAGGATCAAACTTTGAAATTGTTCAATCTAGAAGAATGAAACGCAAACTTTCCAGGACGAAAATGACGGCTCAACTGAAGGCTCACAAACCCTCCAACAAAAAACTGAAAAAATCCCGCCAATCATTGTGGACGCTGTTAAAGATTGGCAGAGATTCCTCCAAAACCTCAAAACCAACGGACTGGTATTCGAGGCCAGGTTTGTCGGAGACAAACTATATCTCATCACCGATGGCGCCGACCAGTTCAGACATCTTCAGACCTATCTAATCCAATCAAAGATGTCTTTTCACACCTTTAGTCTCCAGGCAGAACGAGAACTTAAGGTAACCATCAAAGGTCTTAGGCACGACACACCTACAGACGACATCTCCGAGGCACTTGTTAGTGCAGGATTCCTTCCCACCGCCGTCTCACCCCTCTTGAGACGGGGAGACGACGACACAACTGGCCGCATAAAATCAAACACCTTCTTGATAAAGATTAAAAAAGTCGACAATTGGGCCGATATCTGGAACCTCCGCTCGCTCACGGGAGTCAGGATTTCAGTGGGAGACTTCAGGCCGAAACGTGGTCTCCCGCAATGCTACAATTGTCAACAATTCGGCCACTCCTCTATTAATTGTCACCTTCCAACAAAGTGTGTCAAATGTGCAGGCCCGCATCTAGGACGAACTGCCCTAGGAACCCCACCGACCCCCTTAAGTGCAGCAACTGTGGAGGTGACCATGTTGCTAGTTGGAATGGATGCCCGGCACACACCCGCGAGGTCCACTGCCGCCAGTGATCAACGCTACCCCGATCCCTACCCTCTCTGCGGCCCACCCCATCTCCTCTGTTCCTCCCCTGCTGTCCGCCGTCCCTGCACCCTCCCCTTCCACCCCCACCTTGACACAGCCGGTTCCCCTGCCTCCACCTCCTCCTCCTTTACGGGACAGCTATGCCACTGCAACAAAACGTAACAGGCGCAAGCACCATAAACCTGAACTTCATCCGGCGTCTGAGTCTGAATCTGACTTTGCGGACCGCTCCTCTCCTTCCAATATGCCCAACCAACCCACCCGCAGACCGTCTCCATCCCAACTGTCCGAGAGCCCACTCACGATGCCCCGCACCTACCGTTGCCTATCCCACCGTAACACCCCCACCTACTGAGCAGACGGTCATCACCACCACTGCACTCATTGCTTGGATCTCCACTATTATCCTAGCACTTCTAAACAGCCACTCATCATCCCCACAGCAACTACTGTGCATTGTCCTGTCAAGCCTCCAGGAACTACTCAACAATGGACAGTCCGTTTAAAATCATATCCTGGAACTGCAATGGTGTCAGAGACCGGAAGGAAGAACTGCACCATCTTGCAACAGACCTAGACGCTGACATCATACTCCTCTCTGAAACGCACCTACAGCCTCCACATAGATTCTCTCTCCCTGCGTACCACTGCTACAGGACAGATAGATCACCGCCTCCGTCCCCAAATGCCGCTCGTAATCCTGGAGGAGGCACTGCGGTCCTGGTACACCGCCGCTTAGTCCACAGGGTCATCATCATTCCCACTAACATCATCGAATCCACCACTGTTGCAGTATGTATTAATAATATTGAAGTTCGTATCTCTGCAGCATACCTCCCTCCTCGCCCTCCTTTCAGCGCACATGACATGCATACGCTCCTTGACTTCACCGGTCCTGTCATCATTGGAGGTGACCTAAACTCCAAACATCCGACATGGCACAGTCGGACTACAAACCCCCGCGGCAGAGCTTTCCGCAACTACCTAGACGAACGAGACGACTGCATTATCCTGGCTCCGCAAGAGCCGACTTTTTTCCCGAACGACCCTAGGCATTCCCCGGATGTCATTGACGTGTGTGTCCTTAAGGATCTGCCTTTTGGTTCCGAGGTCTTGGCCATCAACGATCTGAGCTCCGACCACCTGCCTGTCTTCCTTACCTGCAGTGCTACCCCGGTTTCCTCCTCCCCTCCGGGCATCTCACTCAAGACAGACTGGGCTATGTTCCACAACATCCTGCAGGCCAAGATCACCATCTACACCCCCGCCTCTACTGCTGCTCAACTTGACGACCAGGTTGCTACTCTACATACTATGCTTACGGACGCCCTCACTGATTCCACCTGCCCTGCCCCTAGTATCCCTCGGAGACACTCCTTGCCCGATGACATTCTCTTTCAAATCAGGAAGAAAAGACGTCTCCGGAGAGTATGGTAGCTGTCCAGGAACCCTGCCTCGAAAGCCCGTTTCAACCGCCAATGCGAACTTGTGAAACACTGATTGCACACCGTTCGGAGACCTGGGAGGCGTACCTTCAATCCCTTGACGTTGACGACGGCAGCACCTGGAAAGCTGCTCGTATCCTACGAGGCAACAAACCCTCCTCCCATCCCCTCCACGGGCAAAGAGGCCTGGTCTACTCCGCCGATGACAAAGCCGAAGCATTCGCTGAATCCCTTGTTGACCAGTTCACCACCCATCCCGATATATAGGATGATGACCACATCGACTTCATTGAAACATTTTTGGAATCCTACTTTGAAGACAACCACAATGATGACGACACCCTCGACCCCGTCA
Source organism: Thereuonema tuberculata (assembly GCA_023159025.1). NCBI lineage: Eukaryota > Metazoa > Arthropoda > Chilopoda > Scutigeromorpha > Scutigeridae > Thereuonema > Thereuonema tuberculata. The sequence goes on from JAFIDM010068741.1 coordinate 3,521, forward strand.
TCTCTGCTGAGGTCAGTCAACTTATCATGAGAGCTAAACGAAGGAGATCTCCCGGTCTTGACAGGATCAGCACCTTGGCTCTGCAATTGTCTCCCACTTCCCTTGTCATACTCCTCACGCAACTCTATAATTCGGCCATTGCTCTAAAACACTTCCATTCCCCCTGGAAAACTGCCAAAATTATTCTCATTCACAAACCGGGGAAATCACCGCTCTTCCCACAGAACTACAGGCCCATCTCCCTCCTTCCCACCATCTCAAAAATTTTCGCAAGACTGATCCTCACCCGCCTCAGCCCCCACCTTGATGAGCACATCCGCCCAGAGCAGTTCGGTTTCCGTCCAGGACACTCCAGCACTCTCCAGCTTCTCAGAGTTAATACCGCATCTCCGACAACATCAACGCAAACAGGGCTACCGTCGCCGTTATGCTGGACGTCAGCAAGGCCTTTGATAAGGTCTGGCACGACGGGCTGCTGTACAAGCTTATCCGTACTGGGATCCCACGCAGTACCGTCCACCTACTCCAATCCTACCTGACAGGCAGAAGTTTCTGTACGAGCGTCGACGGGTGCCTGTCGTCCATCCGTCCCATAGAGGCTGGAGTCCCCAAGGGCAGCGTTCTCGGCCCCTCCCTGTACCTGATCTACACGAACGACCTTCCGACGTCCCCGGGTGTCACACACTCTCTCCAGAGAAGATGAACATCCAGCCATCAAACGTCCTCGACCCCACGCCATTCTTGATGACCCACCTTAATTAAACCCCCATCCTCCTTCTTCATTAAAATTGCTGCACTATCCACCCCTCCCACTCCCTAACGCCTCTCCTATGAATTGCTTCCCCACTTCACTCCCGCTCTAAAATCGCCCACGCCTTATACTCCCCAATCTGCACTAAATCCCCGCCTTTTTGCAAACCTAGCCCATTTTTCTCTTCGAATCTTATTAATGAACTGTTTTGCTACATCATCCTTGCAGTCAGAGGGCCCTGCCCTGCCCACTGCACCTTTATTGGGGACTCCAAACCCCTGCACTACAGGCGAGGAGAGAGAGAAAGAGAGAGAGTGAGAGAGTTCGAGTTCGAGTTCGTTCAAACCGAGCAGATACGCGGCAGCAGACGGAGCCACCCGGCTCGTACGGAAGAGAAGAAGCCCTGGTCCACTCAAGCCGAACAGATACGCGGCAGCAGACGGAGCCACCCGGCTCGTACGAAATAGAAGAAGCCCTGGTCCGCTCAAGCCGAGCAGACATCGGGAACAAGACAAGGCCGACCGATTCAACAAGGAGAGGAAGGCGTTATCCTCCCAGACCAGCAGATACCCGGCAACTAGACGAGGCCAACCGGCGTTACGAAGAGCCACCCGGACCCATCGAAGAGCGTCAATCGAAACAGAAGTCCCTCCTTAGGCAGTCCAGGCCAACGGCCTGAAGGAACTTTAAATCTAATAAAGTTACTCGTATCCATTATTTAACCATCTAACCTGTATTTGCCTTGCCCGATTCGTAATAAAGTACCCCAAACTACCTGTTGACACCAAATATGGTAGCAATATTAAACCACATTTAACTAATTATGTGCTCGACATGCCAGCATGCTTACCAAACAAGACAATGTTGACAAACTGAAAGTGTTCTTCGTGCTTCCCAAAAGGACCATCACCATCCTTCTGCTATCGAAATTCGGATCGCGACATTCAGGACATGACAGTGAGAACAGTAGTAGAACCTATTACATCAACAGGACGGGTTTATGAGAAAGAAATCCAACACTAAACCAACAAATCTTCTAAAGCAAAGGTTGAATCACAAGTGAAGATTCAGAAAAGTACTCTTACTTTCGTTTAAAATTGTATAACAATATAGAAGTTTTTTTAACAACCTCTTACACAAAGTGTAAAGAGTGGGGGCTCTATAAGATCGTTGTGTCCGTCCCTCTGTCATCACTTCTACAGTCGAAACTATAAATTGGACAGACATGAATAATATCTTTTTGGAAAGCTTATGATTCATAGAGGTGGGTAAAAAAAAAGAGTTTCGATCTGTGGTCCCTTTCGTTACAAAGTTAACGAAACTAAAAACAAAATCACATTTTTGCCTGAAACAAAAAACGTAACGAATTATTTTTTATTTCGTTTGCCAGATCTGCTTAAATGGTATCTATTCGTGACGACATGACCTCCTGAATGCAGAGGTAGAATTAACCATCCACCACTTCTACAAGGTAGCCTTAAATTGCATTATGTGTATATATATATATATATATATATATTAGCTGTGCCCCGCGGTTTCACCCGCGTTGAATTGTGATTATACGTATCTGTTTCAAATACATGAGTACATAACTAAGTGCATCTCATTAACTATAAATAGTATATACAAACAAACCATACTTCTTCCTTAAATCTTCTCTTTTATAATAAATATTATTAAACATCATAACACCAGAAAATAAATATCAAACTACATTTATTAACTGAAAAAACGAATTTTCAAGGAGATAAAAAATTAACCGTCTCCTCTTTTTCAAAAGATTGTAAAAAAGGCTTGAAAAAGAGGAGACGGTTAATTTTTTATTTCCTTGAAAATTCTTTTTTTCAGTTAATAAATGTAGTTTGACATTTATTTTCTGGTGTTATGATGTTTAACTATAAATAGTCTTCAAGCGGGGATGTATTCTTACAAACGTGCAGTGGGATGTATGTGGTGGTGTTTGATTCCAAGAGCTCGAATGCTTGCCTGTGCCGCGCAGTACGGTGTTGTGTGTATGTCTTCTAATGTTTGGATATTGTCAAGGTGTTGTGATGGTATATGACTGTGGCGAGTTGTTTTGATGTGTGTACTTTGGGGACTGACAGCCCGAGTGTGGCGTCTGTGCCAGTGTATTGTGCTAGTGTAGTGTAGAAATGGCCATGTGCTGCTTGTAATATGTCATTAGTTGCATTGTTGGGGCATATATACTAAGGGGTAGAGATTGTTTTTGTGTTTGCCAATCTTAAATCCATAAAGGTAGCAATAATAATAATCTGCTTGGAGAAGCCTGTTTTATGTGAAAAGGATGCAAAAAAAGTACTTTTAACGTTGGTTTCATGCCTAATAAAATGAAGTAATAGTAATTTAATTGCCTATAAACACCTTTGCCGTTGTTAGCTTGCAAAATCTAATCAGTATACCTTGACATTATAGATAACAGCAGATGTTACTTAAATAAATACTGTTATCTGTTGAACCCACTTATGCATTACATGATTTCCTTAGAACTGATCAGTCGTTGCCCTAATTTCTTCACTAAAAATTCTTTTTGAAAGCTTTATTTATTTTAAAGACTAAAGCAATGGAATCTTAATTGGCTAAGTGCAAATAGGATTTGAAATTAAAGTATAATTGAAAAAAAAAATATACTGAATAAAATATCGAGGGACATTGCAGTCATTTGAATTGAATTTAACATTTAAAAAAACTACATAATGTTTAATAGCTTCGCGTGCCCATTTAGGTTGGATATGCTATTGATGCAGGGTTGGGTAGTTTTCCGCAACCCATGCTACAAAATTCACGTGCTAATTTGAACTTATGATTACATTTTATCGATGCCTGAAAGTTTTAAGAGCAAGAGTTTGTTCAACTGAGAACAATGCTTTTTTGAATCATAGTTTTAATTCATTTGGAATCTCTGATGTTTGTCGAAGAATAATAAAATGAAATTTTAATTTGATCTAAATCTGTTTTAAGGTAATTATTTAAGATTTAAATACGTTGTTTAATTATCTGAATTGTTGAAGTGAGTCAATTAAATGTTTATTTCCAGAAATATCAAGTTGTTCCTAATATTTTTGAGGAAGATCATAGTTTTCTTTTCACCAAAACAAATACATTGGTTTTTGAGGTTGTGATTTTTCATAATGTTTTGTTTCTATTCAAATATTTTACGTGTGCATAAAAAGTTTTGATAAAAGTTCCATTCAGTTAACAATACAAATTAAAACTAAAATTGTGTACAATTAAAAAGTCAAACTAGTTTCGCACCCGTTAACGGGTCATCTTCTGTATGACCTCTTTCACACTGAACTTTTGTCTCTATTCCATACATTATTTAGATACTAGCCGGGTACCGTCGCTTCGCTCCGGAACCCTTGCATATATAGCATTTAAAAAACAAAACTTTATTTATTTAACAAATTAATATGGCCGCGCGGATGGCGTTGTCGCTATGATATTGGACTCTCACCTCTGAGTATCGGGGTTCAGTTCTCATGTGGGTTTCGTGATGGTGCACGATCCGCGCTGGGCAAGTTTTCTCGGGGTTCTCCTCTTTCCCCTGCACTTCACCCACCATACTTTTTCAGTCTTTCTCTTCATCTGTCTGTACTTCTGTGGGTTAGTATAAAAGACTTCCGGTCGCAGTGCTTGGCTTCCCTGCCACCCACATTCACAACATAAACATAGCAAATTAATATTGAGATCCGAGAATATAAGGTAATCTGTTACATTCCTGCGCATGCGCACAATGGCAATATCTCGAAGCACATTTTTTTTCACATTTTTGCATGTATCTTGCAAACGCAGAAACGTTTGTGAATGACTGATATATCGTTCGATAGAACTTTCAAATACCAACATTTTCTCAATACATATAATGTTCTCTTCCAACTTTTATACTTTTCGTTTAAATTGAGAAAAAGTCAAAATTTGTCAAAAACTTTAAAAGGCGACATTTTGGAAACCAAAATCTTTTTTCGAACGATTTTTGTAGCATTTTGCTTGTCTTAAAAAGATTTTATCCATTTGCATGACCAATCTATCTCTTATAGTTTGGTCAAAAAATTGGAAAAACTTAAGTCTTATGACAGAATGACAAACACAAGAACGTTTTTATGTAATATATAATGAATAAACAAATGAAAAGAAGCAAGTGAACTGTCAAGAACTCCCTGTGAATATGAACGAATTCTCCTGGAAAGTTCTGAGAAAACGAAATACTGAAGATTCCCAGGGTAGTATCTCAAAAGATATTATAGTAGAAATCAACTAATTTACTTTTTATTCCAGTTGGTTAAAATCGTGCAACCAAACGTTGTTGTGCTTTTAACGTCTTCCCCGAAAAATAGTTAAAACCTTATCTAATTTATTTATTTTTTTAAATCGAATTCAAATAAAATTCGATTTAAAGGAGGTTAAGGCCCAAATGGGGCTGTAAGACCAAACAAAAAGAAGAATTCAATGGGTGAATCTCGCCAAAGAATAGCTTTGATAAATTTGAAGTATTTTATTTTTTATAATTACAAATTAATATATAACTATATTAATTGTATAATTATATTACTTTGTTATCTTTTATATTTTTGATACAAGTTTTCGTAAACACTTTTTAGTGTTTTTTTTTTTTTTACAGAATTTAGGAGATTTTTTTTTATTTTATTTTGTTTTGGATTCGACATTCGGAATCCAAGCTTTGACGTTTCAAATGATTGTGTTTGATGCGAATTTTCGCTATTTCTTTGTTGATCTGATTTTTGAAGTAAAGAATTGTAGACTGAATGATTATTTGCTTGCAGTTTCACTCTTTTTTTTATTTAATTAAAAACAGCTAAAAATAAAAATATATCAAAAAAAGCTAAAAAATGCTAAATAATAAATTGTAGAAAAAAAAAGCAGTTGAAAATAACAAAACTGAAAGAATAATTTGCAGTGCCAAAAAAAAAAATAAAAATCACAAAAATTGCCTCAAAATTCATAAAAAAGAAAAAAAACAATAAAAAGAACTATAAAAAATAAATCGTTTAAATTCGGAAAAAGTAACATAAATTCACAGAAGAACTTGAATCTAACCCCTACTAACTTTGGGGGATTCAATGGGGGATGGGATTTCTCCCCCCATCGATACGCCAGTGGATTCCCGTCACACCCTGAATATTCGTCCCTGTTTAATATTCGTAGATGTCAAAAGAACAATTGAATGTGAGATTCTGATCTAACAACCTGTGTGTTTGTCTTTTAAATTTATATTATTTGTAGAAGTGATCTAATTATTTGTACGTTTAGTGATTAAACCTTTTATCATCTTTACGAAGATAAGAACGCCTTAGCATGGGAATAAATAAACATTAAAAAAATAAAACAGGAACTTCTGTAGCTGTCGATGACCTCATTGTTTTCCTCACTGTAAAACTACGATTTTATGGGGTGGGAATAGTTAGTTTGGGTTTGGTTCCAGCTCAAGCTTTTTTTTTGGCTTTAAGCAGTTTGCCTTACAGAAAGTGAAGACTATTTTGCTGAATAAATCATTACCCAGGGTTAAAGTCAGAATGTGTTTTGTTATTCATTCCTAGAACAAAAGACATCTAAAAGCTTCTTTTCCCATTCTCACTATAATTATTTGATTTCCAATGTAATTGCACAGACAAAGCACTCATAGAAAAGGACGACGATATTTGGAAACTTACTTTAATAATCTTGTGTTGATTCAACAGTTCTGAACCATCGGAGGTTTTCAAAATGTAACATGAAAATTAAGTTAGACATAATTTATTTTCTCTTTTACTAAAATTAAAAACAATATCAAAGCATAACAACAATTAAGACGTAGATGGTTTGTAAAATAAAAAAGCAAGACACGATTGGAAGCTCAGAGGAGAATCAAATATTTCAGAAAAAAGAAATAAAACACAGTAGAAATGATCAACAGAAGCTTCAAATACTAATATTTTCTTTCTTTCTGTCTGTTATTACGTATTGTCTAAAGATGTTTCATATTTCGTGTTCAGATTGAAAAAAAACCAAGTCATCACGTGGTTTACAAACGAAGATTTTCAGAACTTTCCCAAGAAAACATTCAAAAACTGTATTAACTGATAGACATTTAATTTCAGTTTCTGTGATTCCAAAGTCAGCATCATTTCTTATGGTTTAGAAGCAGACTTGGTCTTCATGGAGGCTGAGCCATTGTTATTAAATATTGATTATTCTTTAACTTATTTAGAAAAAAAATGACGCACCATATAATTATAACAGGAGAATAATGTGTTATGTTATGTTATATTACGTGGAGAGTGTGGGTTGCAGGAAAGCCGATTACCGCGACCAGAATAATGTGTGGTCGTGATTTGTTTTCATTATTATTTTTCGCTTAAAATTTATCAAAATTAAGTTTATTTCGTTTAGTTATTGTTATCGCTGAATTTCACTTGTTATGAAACTTGTTTGATCTCTATATTTAACATGACTAATGTCTCTTCCCTGGCACAAGGCCTTTATACTAAGCTGTGATTTTTTTTGCCATTTTTTTTCCTTTTTTTTATGCTTTGCCACAAAATATATATAAGATTAATTTTAAAACTATTGACAACGAAACATCGGCTATGTCAGAGTTTCAGGTTTGTCTCATCCTGAACCGAAATATTAAGAAGGTCTCTGTATAATGAGATTCATGCACAGTCAGAAAGAACAATTACATCATAATTTCTGATGGTTAAAAAGTATTGAAAATTTAGACTAATAACTATTTCTTCTTCTTTAGTAAAATTTGAGTTTAAACATTATACCACTTTTTCTTACTTTCTTATGCTTTGATATTCTTTGGAAAATTGTAAACATTGTAACACATTTTTACGTTAACGAAGGTTCTGCAGAAATTATGTAAAATTACAAATTTTTAATAAATAAGGAAAGGAAACGCAGCACATGAATAAAAGGTGAAATTGTCTTTCTGATTAGATTATGGGAAGGAATTGGAAACGGCCGTTTCGTCCTTGTACGGACACATCAGCCAAATCCCCGCCTTCCCTTAACAGAATCAGAAAGGCAAGATTTTGTTAGTGAAAGCCACTGCCAACCTGGCAGTGACCTCACAAACAACAAAAGGCAAGAAAACTAATTGCTGCGTCTCCTAACGCCAGAAAAAAACCTTTCTTCTACGAAAGTAGGCTGAAAGGAATTAAATAAGAATAGAGGGTTCAAAAAGAAATTACAAAGTAAAAAAAAAAAGAAATTTAACGTGCTGTGAGAATTAGTGAATAAAGAAAAGGAA
>JAFIDM010068742.1:0-11544 GCA_023159025.1 Thereuonema tuberculata
AGAAATTATTTTATTATTTTGATATACCAAGTTAAGGTATTTAAACAAACTTTATTTTTGTATTTTTAATTCTCTCGAGGCAAAAATTTATTTATCGATGTTCTTATTTCTCAGTTCATTTAAAACAAAATTATACTAGGGATTAATCTTATGAGGTCGAATTGAAACTCATTTTGTTAGATTTCTAAAATCTACATTATTTTCATATGGAAATTTATAATAAATTATTTCTTCCAATGAATCAGGCTAGTAATTATTTATTGTTACAAACTCAGGAAAATTGCCTTACTACTTAATGAGGAATAGAAACTGTTTCTATATCGATAATCTATTGTTTTAAATAAAATCATGGTTGGTAGGAAAAAACTCTTCTTTATTTTACAATTCCTTTTAAGAAGTTCCTCAATTCCACAAGAACAATCACAATGCGGAGTTACTGAATATTCCCAATCCGTTGGTAGTTTTGGATAATTTACAGTGTTGTATTAATAATAATAATGATTTTCCATATCCTACTTTTCATCTGCAGCTTCAAAGCCAGTCGACAAGCAATTTCTCTATTTACTTATCTTAGCCTGGAAATTGAAACTTTACATTAAATATAGAAGCCAAGCCTTTTTTTTAAAAAAAAAAAAAAAAAGTATGTGGCAATGCAGGGGGTAAATATTTTCCATTAAACTTAATTTCAAATAAGCCATTCATAACTCCACTAATATAAGAATTGACGCTACCTTAAATTGAGGGGGTCAACATAAAAATGGCATAATCAGCCCAAATGTAGTTTTGACTTGACTAAAATTTTGTGAAATGAGTTCTATTGGCAACTACTTTTTTTTTGGAAAATAAGGAAATAATTTAAAAATATAAACATTGTAATAGGTTATTCTTCAAATATTATGAATTTAAGCAAATTTGGCTACATTGTATATTAAAGCAACATTCTGGGAATTGGGATGTCATTATTATTTTGATTTAAAGTGAGTCTTTTTACGAATGAATTGTTGGGATATGCCAATTAAAGATACTTTGGAGTTGAAGCAGCTTTTATCGTTCCTAAACAACTAATAATAATAATTACATGGTATGTGACAAATAGGCGACAGAAACTTAAAATTTTTTGCATGCTTAGCAGGCATATTCGATGTTGTGGATTTTTTTGTAAATATTAATTATGAATATTAAATTTAATATACCAGGCCTATCAGCTTAAATCCGCTGTTTTTAGGTAACAAAAAAGATGTTTTTTGAATAGAAAGTGAAAAAATGGTTTATTCAAAGTACTGGCCCTCGCTAACTACATATTTTTCCCATCTCTCAGGCAATTTGTGGATACCTTGCCAAAAAAAAAATCCCTCCCTTTTGAGGCAAACCACTTATCCAGCCATTTTCGGACGTTTTCGTAGGATTCAAATTGTTCCTCAGCAAGTGAGTGGCCCATCAACGAAAACAAGTGGTAGTCAGAAGGTGCCAGGTCTGGTGAGTTAGCTGCATGGGGTAGCAGCTCCCAGTTGAGTGCTTCCAAGTAGTTGAGGACCATTGTTGACATGTGTGATGGTGCATTGTCATGAAGAAAAATCAGCTTGTCATGTCTTTTCTGATATTCCGGCCTTTTTTCATGAAGAGCACGGTTCAACTTGATCAGTTGTTGTTCAGCAACGGGCACTGACAGTTTCCCCTGGTTTCAGCAACTCATAGTAGATGACACCATCCTGATCCCACACAACGCACAGCAACGTCTTCCGTACGAAGCGATTGGGTCTTGCGGACGATGTTGATGGTTGGCCAGGGTCAACCCACGATTTTTTGTGATAGGATTCTCGAAATAGATCCACTTTTCATCGCCACTAACAATCCGATGCAGAAAGGACTTTCTTTTTGTCTGGCAAGCAAAATTTCACATGTGTTTTGGCGTCGCTTTATCTGCCGATCGGTCAATTCGTGTGGGACCCATTTTCCGATCTTTTGGACCTTTCCCATGGCACACAGGCGATCGGAAATGGTTTGTTGAGCAACACCCAATTGCTCGGCAAGCATTTTTTGCAATTGCGTGTCATCCTCGTCCAATAGGGCTTGCAGTTCACTGTCCTCAAATTTTTTAGGCCGATTTTCACGCTCCTTGTCGGCAACATCGAAATTGCAGTCTTTGAACTGAAGAAACCAGTCTCTGCACGTTGTTTCCGATAGAGCACGGTTGCCATAGGCCTCCACAAGCATTCGGTGTGATTCGACTGTCGATTTCTTGAGATTTAAGCAGAAAAGCAGAGCTCCCCACATATGCTCCTTTTTTGGCACAAAACTCGACATGATTAACACAGGAAAAAATTAATTTTTTTCTTGAAATTGCTAATATTTTGCACTGCTTATTGTTGCCAGATGTCAAACATATGAAACTAACAATATGGTGGTTCGATAGTCGTTTTATAGGAACACTTACGCCATCTATGAGCAAACAACGGATTTAAGCCGGTAGACCTGGTACTTGTGCACTTGTTCTGCCTATTCTACCATAATTTACTGTAGATCTTTCACTGATATCATCAGAATAGCTACAACAAAATTTAACCCTTTGTTAATGTGGAATTTCTATTCTTATTTCTGCTACTCTCCTATGATCTATATTGTTACCATCAATATCTTTTTTTCCTTTTAACTAAGATGATGCTAAAGGATGCAGATTTTTCAAATCCTTGGTTTTCGTTTCAATGACATCAAGTGGTTTGCTGTATACACATAAATATGTTGTTTTTTTTTTTTTTCAAGCTTTTGGTCAGAAACATACCTTATTTTCGAAGTCATCTTTCTGTTCGGAGGGTTGATTCAAGTTTATTCGGTCGATTTCAAGGGCCTTCGCTATCTTGCACATGCACGTGACGCAGCATTGTTGCGTTTGAATTACAGGTCACAAGCCTGTAGTTGAGTATCTAGTAGCTGGAATTGTATTGCATTCTAAATATGCCACCAAAAAAACCAAATTGGTGGGAGAGCTACGCAGTTGCCCTTTCCGATGCTAAATATACCACTTCATAAATTGTGGACGTGTGTAAATGCCGAAATTTTCATATTTGCAAGTCCACTGTCAACCGAGTAATAGCAGAAAGTCATATGAAGTTCATCAGCCAAGAGCGGGGTAAGCCACAGGCCCAAAAACAACACCCAAGACCGGCAGCAACACCTAACGTTATTAAGAAAGTGAAGGCTATGATTGTCAGCGAGAACCCTAGTACTCAAAGGGCGGTTGGCCAGGCTGTAGGAGTTTCTCAGCCAACGATTGCACGGATAATTAGACGTGATCTGCAATTAGAAAAGCATCATAAAGCTCTCGTTCATCACCTACTTCCTTGACACATTGATGAAAGGAAGACCCACTGCCGAAAGCTTTACTAGCACCACTTATCAGGAGAAAAATGGAAGTACATTACTACTTTGGACGAGGCATGGATCTACCTTAGTGATACCAAGAAACCGAGGGCAATATTTTATCACCCTTTTGATGCCAAAGGACGATCCGAGTGGTATTGCAAATGCAAAGAAAACGTTTCTAGAGGATTCGTGATTGCCGCGGGTTACAGCTACGGAGGAAAGTTGCCGCTGAGAAAGGTACCTGCAAAGGTCAAGATTAATGCTGCCTTTTGTCGAGAGCATGTCCTGGAACCCTTGTATCATGACGATATTCCCGCACTGTATGGCAGCGACAAAAAGAAAGTGTGGATTCATCAGGACAAGGTGTCGAGCCACACAGCTAGAGCGACCAATACAGCGATCAGCTGTACATGGCCAATATGGCGACTGAAACCGGAATACGAGCAATCCCATACAGTACGATTCCTGTAAAATCCCCAATGCATCTCCAATGGACTTCTGCGGGTTCAGATTACTTAAACGGCCTTTGGGAATATGATGACTGAAAACAGTAAAAGGGCTTTGGAAAGATTGCAAAGAGAAGTGGAACAAGATCCCCCTCGTCTGCTTCCAACGCAGCTTTCTTTAATGGAAACTGCGATGCAGAGCCATTGCCAGAATGCAGGGGTACAGCAGGGTAATTCCAAGTGCACTGTGAAATCCTTATTGGCACACAGGAATATCACAGGCATATATATATTCAGATGATGTGAACTTTTTTATATATGTTCTCTTCATAGGCTTTTTTAAAATTAACCCCAAAAGCTGCACTTTTTTGAATGTTGTAATAAGCTAAATCATAAAAATCTTGAAAATTGCATCCTTTTGCTTGGAACTTTGCTTGATAGTTGCAACAATGCCACAGTTGATTAATTTATTAAGGAACATTTCACCATTTCCACATACTCTGTAATTCTTTATCTTATTTTTCCATTCAAATTCAGTATGCAGCCTCTTTATTGGTCTATCTGGAAACAACTAGAGTTAATAAATCATCATATTCTTCTGCCACGATTTCTTTTAACATCCACATATCCCTCTAGGTGAAATATGGCAAATGATGCATACGCTGTTATTCTTTTGGCAGTTTTCATTGACAAATACACTTCCAAAGCAACATGCCTATATATTATACAGGCTACATATGTTATTAATAAATGAAACTGCCACAATTAATTTTATATGACCAGTATTCATTTTTATGATAATCTTATTTTGATAAAAGACTAGCGCCTTATTATTTTGACCTCCAATTGTGATCAAGTAACAAAAAAATTCTCTATTTATATAATGATTGCCACCAAGTATTGTTTAACTAATTCTACATTGCAGAAATTAAATATCTTCATACTCTTATTACCTAAGAAGTTGAACAAAGATAACAAAAACACTTTTGGGCAACTTAAGGAAAGAAAATAAATGAATAATAATAATATAATTAATAGACTCAAAGTCTAGCATATCTACACTCACACATTTTCTAAGAAGAAACAACAGTGAGAGCAGGAGTTAAACTTGTGTAAAACAATTAGGATTTTCAAGAGGGCATGAACTTTACATTAATTGAACTGTTAGTCATTAAAAGTAATTCCTTTCTGTAGTGTATGATCTTTTTTGAAACAACTATTTCATACAATTTCTCAAAACTCAATGTCACAGTTCCACCTCTAAAAATGAGGAAACAATAAATTAAATTGATATTTGCTCTTTCATATCTCATCTAATTGTTCAATACTGGCCTGCTACCGCCACTCTGCTCCGGAAGCCTTACATCTGTAACAAAACTATTTATTTAAATATTTAGCAAATTACTATCAAGATCGGAGATGGCATGGGAAAGCATTGCAGACAGCTTAACTCGGATGAAATTCATGTGTGTGGCGGGTCCCCCCCCCCCCCCCCCCCCCAATAAAAGAGTTTATTTTTATACTTTTTACATTGTCTACTCTATGGAACATATCCATATGCCAAATTTCAAGTTTGTAGCATATTGGGAAGTATGCTAAACATTTTGAACAGACACATGTATCCACAAATTTCCCTTTTATTTATATTACAGCTTTAATGTCTGTTTATGTTTTTATTACAAAGTGTAATTATAATAAATTGTAATGGTATCAAATAATAAAGAATATAAAGTATGAGTCCTCAAACCAATATTTATAAACATTAAATAATTAATCTTTATTATCAAATTATAGAAATTCCATTAGTAAAAAAACAAAAAAATGGGAAAAACGTTTCGTGTTCTAAAAGTAGTAAATCTTCACAATCTAAAAGAGAAAGAAAGTAAAACTATCAAGGATTTGAAACAAACTATTTATAAAAACAATATTTTCTTAAATTATAAATGTAAATTTCAAAAAGATATTTATTTCAATAAATAAGTACTCATGACCTTACAATTTAACCATTAAAAAGATGTTCAGTGACTTCTAATCTTTAACAATCAAGCTCTTAAGCAATCTAGTTCTAGTCCATATCGAGGCACAAAATGAACCATCACTTTTACACCAAAGTTGAGAGCTAAACAAAAAATTTCAATGCTTGCTTGAGGTGTAGTAAGCAAAATGGCAGTCACAGAAGCATATCAGTTAATATCCAGGATGGAGGGATGTCAAAGTGTGAAAATTTTTTGTGCTTCATCAAAGGATGTTTCCTGATATTTTTGGATGGGTATTTTGGGTTTTTTATTTGTATTGTTGAAGCTAAAATATATGATCAAGATCACAATCATTTGTGCTGCCATATATAGTCATGTACACGTCTTTGCTTCTGGTACACTTACAATAACTAGAAGTTTAATAAGTTGATAATTCAATTACTTTTCTAATTTAGATGATCTAAAAGTTTAAGCAATTGCTGCTGTACTAATGGTGCTAAATCCATAGCAGGAATTTAAATATAATCTGGCCTAAACTATACTTTTCTAAAAATGAGTGAACTGATTCATCTGGTTCTTGGAAAAATTGTGTGAAATTCTAAATGTTGGTAGCCAAGTGAATGTAGAACTAATACTGCAGAGAATAAACATTAAAAACAAATGAATACTGATCAAATCTAAGACAGTTTACATTACGAAATATGCTCAAGTTTTAAGTATGTCTTCAATCTAAAAAGAATTGTGTATAAAATATAACAAAAGTATATTTATTAAAAGCATATAGTGAAGTCTTTCCACACATTGCCATTTGATGCAATATTTTAAAAGCTGTCTTTCTTCCAAAAACAAAGCAGAAAAATAGGAAGAAAAGAATACAAGCTCTGGTTAATTCCAATCATAATTTATTATATTATAAAATATATCACTTCATCATCAAAATATATTTATTACAGCGAATTTTCGGAAAGTGATTCTTCTTTCCTTTTTCAAGCTTCTTAACAGTTGAAACATTTACAGATGTTGTTACTTATAGTTACAAACAACAACCATAACAATATAAAAACTTCAAATAAAGCTTATACACCTGTCATTTATATAATCAATTCTTCAATTTAACCTCCTTGTTATTAATTTATACTCCATATTATTAAAAATCCAATTCTTCAAATTTCACAATTTTTCATTTCTTATTTACATTTGTTATAGATTTATATCTTCTAGTGTTCCTTAAAAAAAAAACCTCTGAATAATTTTTCTTGGCCTAGCATCTTTTTCCATATGTAATATTTCTACCTCATTACTTACACTGTGACCTAAGTTGCAGCAATGCTCAGCTAATTCAGCTAATTCAGATTTATTCTCTTGTTTCTTTTTTTATGTAATCAGCATGTTCTTTATGAATACATCAGGATATGGAATACAGTAGAGAATTTTATTAAAAGAATTGACAGGGCTACTATGTCCTGGATGATATGTATGATAAGTAATTGTTTCAACTTTTAAGAAGCTTGAAAAAGGAAAGAAGCATCGCTTTTTGAAAATTCGCTGTAATAAATATATTTTGATGATGAAGTGATGTATTTTGTAATATGATAAATAGAAGTGGTATCAGGAAGAGGTAATGGTCTTAAGTTATAATTTATTATCTTCAAAACAATGAGAAATGCTCAAAAAAAGCAAGCTTCGATTCCTATTTTCAAAGATCGAATTGAAGATAGATAACTATCAGAATATTGGATGTGATAATTTTGTTAATGATTATTAAAGAAAAAGATAAAATGGAGTATATTCTTAAATAGCTGCATTATTGTGTACATACTAATTAAAAGTTGATTTAATGTGCAGCATTAATGTCTTAATTAAAATTGGGACATAAAGCACATTCATCACAACATGTATAAACAATATCCCATAATGACATTTCAGGGTTCATGATACGAACCCTGTCCTCGGGTTTTAAAAATTAATTAGCATTAAAATTGTCTTTAGAGTCTGGTCACAAGTTTGGGTTATTCCTTTAAGATGAGTAAGCAAGGTTGGTAGAGTTCATAATAATTAAAGGTAATATTTTAACTATTTAGGAATCAAGAAATGGGAAATTCAGAATAATTAAAAAAATATGTACTTACTTTCATTCCATATAATTTGGGTTTTTACGCAAAATGACAAAACCTTCTATTATTGGTGTTAATGGGATATCTTAGACAGAGTTAAGAAAAAAAAAAATATTCATTCAGTCAAATATTTGTAAAAATTAAAAAACCCAAATCAGCCCATCTTTGAAATAAAAAGTATATTTATTTTACTTATGAAATATATGCTTGAAACAGTCACTAGTGACTAACTTTCACTCCTGATGGTCGAATCACTCAACAGACATCTTGGTGATTCACTCCCTACATTCAATCGTGGAACTGATTCAACTTTTATTCACTAGTAATGCTCACTTCTAGAACAAAATTTGTAGGACAGGCTTGTTAATTTAAGAGACTGGGTTGTAGGATATTTAATCTTCAATATTTATCAAAAAGAATTAGGGAACTCATTTTCATAGTCTTTGGATAATAATGTAAGCAAATCTCTCCACTTCTTTTCCTGTGCTACCAGCAAAGCTCTACAGATCCAAATTAAAGAACATAGGTAAAACCAAGGACTTTTTCCTCTTTTCTTCAATCAATCTAGACAGAAAAGAACTGAGAAGCTACCATGTGTAATATAAAAATCAACCAACCTATTTCAGGGGACTTGGGATTATTTTTTGTAAAATAATTGCTGGTTTGAAGTCTCATAACTACAAATTTGAACAATCAAAATACTTCATATAATATATGAAAAACCAAAGGAAGTTTTTGTAAAAGTTCATTAATTCAAAATCAGAAAAATATCAAAAGCATCATATCTGCTAATTAAGCCAAATAAGTGTAATCAGATCAGCATTAGCTAAATGCAGCTATTAAGATTGAAGATGAAAGGTTTTTGCAGAAATCCAGCCTATGAGCTACTATTGCTCTCCAGGATTTTGCAGATATTGAAAGCTTTAGGCTGCCTTCAGTGTGAATGGAACTTTGACAATGGTGAAATCCAAGAAAACCAGTACAACATCCTTAGAAGAATGACAGGATTATTAATAATTCCTTCACAAACTTTAGAGGCTCGCACCTCTGCTGCAAAAAAAGGGATGTTTGCCAAAAGAAAGACAAACTCACCAAGTTTTTTTCCAGAAGAATGCTGCATCCTAGTTCTATCGGCTGCCACTAGGGCACAGATACAAACAAAATGGCAGTTGCACAACACGAGAAGGCATTTTGTATCTTGGAATAAGAGAAAACAAGTTCAGTGGTGACACGTTACCACACAACTGGTTTGTGGATATCTGAACTATAAGTTGCCACAATGTTGGATAGGGCACACAGCCAGGTTATCAGGTCTTAATCTGCTGGCCTCCAAAGGTCTCCAGATTTGACTCCTTCAGATTTTTTTTTTTTTTCTTTGGAAGTAAGTAAAGGACTAAGCATTCTTTCCCTCACCTCCCTTGACATCACCGAACTGTGACATTGTAACCATCAAGCATTATGCTGCAGTGCATAGGGTCAGAAATGGATTACTGCCTGGATGTCTGTCACATCCCCCAAGGTAGGCACTTGGTGAGTGTTTTTCATTTGATATCTAAGGTGCAAATATCCCTTTTTTTTGCCGCTGAACTACAGCCCCTGAAATATGTCAAGGAATTATGAATAACCCTATAATTATAGTCATACTGCTCTAATCATGTCTTTTTACTTTAGAATTGCCTTTTTTATGCATTATATGCATCTCAATTGGCCCTGCTTAATGTCAACAGTGAACTGTAAGTGGGAGTATGAAAACTTTCACAATCTGAACCATTGTTGCGTATCTTAATTCAATGTTTTCAAATTGCCTTAGTATATAAGGTGATAAAATTTGAGGCTTTGCCCTGATGTTAAATAAATGCAATGGAACCTTTTGATCAATAAATAGAGGCTTTTGTGCAGTCAAAACACTAAAATGAGTCTAGTTGTTTCTTTGCTCAGGAATTTGTTGAGAGCCTTGTTTCAATCACTGTGGGTTCCCTGTGATCTTGAGGCCTTGGGAATAATTCTTTTCTTCCTCAGCTATGTCTCCTATTTCATTCGGCTATTTTGAAATGGTGGCTGCGTGATGACTACATCTACTGCATAACTGATAAGACACAGAAAAAATCACCACTGCTTATTCTCTGCTACTCTTCATGCTTATGTGTGTTTTTTTCTTCACGTTTGCTCCATCTTCTCTTTGGAACATAATGATTAAATCTGCCGTTTTCCAGTTTGTATAAAAAAATACATTAATTGAATGATTATGCTATGCAACTTGAAAGTCTTACACTTATGTTGAGAACATTATTTTGTGATTAAATGCTGAGGTTATGTTTGTAATTAGCTGCAATAAAAAGTATCCAATAATACAACCATATACACTGTCCGACCACTTTATTAGGTACACCCCTGAGGTGCGCACAAATACTGTATCTCACAACAACTCTTCAAGCTGGTGGGGACAGTGTCATGGTATGGGGGATGTTTTCCTGGCACATTTTCGTTGGGTCCATTGATATCTCTGGAGGCACGTCAGGATGCTAGAGAGTACCTAAACATCGTAGCTGACCAAGTGCAACTATACAAGTTAACAATTTATCCTCATGCAGATGGCTACTTCCAGCAGGATAATGCACAAAGCCCGCATTACTATGGGATGGTTTGAGGAACATGACGATGACTTTTCCTTGCTGCAGTGGCCTGCTCAGTCTCCGGATCTCAGCCCAATTGAAAATTTGTGGGATGAGCTGGAACGGGCTGTTCACTCTAGGTCTACACCTCCATCAAATCTTCAGGAACTGTGTGACACCCTCATGCCTGCATGGTACACAATACCTCAACAACGTTTTCAGCATCTTATGGAATCCATGCCTCGACGAATTCAGGCTGTTTTGAGGGCTAAAGAGGTCCAACAAGCTACTAGGTAGCTGTACCTAATAAAGTGGCCGGACAGTGTAAATGCCAAATGCTCATGATGACATCAATGATGTTAAAAACATCAGTTTAGCACTATAGTTCACATCATCCAGTGCAAGCCAAAGCAGATATGAAAGTAAATTATCTCAAAAAAAGTAAACAATTACAGTTGATTACAATATTTATGTAGAGATGAAAGTGGGATGATGACTAATATTCCAGGACTATTTCAGAAAATCAGTCCGTGATTAAAACTGGAATAAAGGGATTACTGCAATTTAAATATTGTATAATTTTTGGCATAAGAAAAAATGTTAAATTATTTTATGAAAAATAAATAATCACAAAAGTTGTTGAAATGAAAAGTTTTGATGAAAGATTACAAAGCAACGGAGGGCACAAATCTGAGAGACCAATCCACAGTACTTTGTAGTGATGTGAAAATAAACTTTCTTGTTTTGTCAAATTTCTGCAATTTGACAAAATTGTTGAATAATGAAGGTGAACATTTCACTACAAACAACTTCACTGAATTCTATTTTCACAATGAAATTCCATGACTTCTTATCTCCTTGATAAAAAAGTATATTTTCTGAACTAGATAATGCTAGATAAAAAAGGAAATTTACTTTGATAATGGGAATGGATAATCTTTGGAATGTTCTAAAGAACTGAGGCACTACTGATAATCTGAAGAAATGATTAATAGGATTGAGATTTGGTTAACCAAAGAATTCCAAGTGGAAGAAA
>JAFIDM010068743.1:0-11544 GCA_023159025.1 Thereuonema tuberculata
AAAATCTTGGTATAAATGCGAATTTAATCTTAAAAAAGTAATTTAATTTCTCACAATTTTTAAAAACTGTTGCACTAATAATACATACAGTCGGACCTCTATTTAAGGATAAGGATAAGGATAATAAAAGGGTCGGCCTCACTGACCTCTATTTAACGAAGTCGCTAAATCCCGAAAAAAAGTTCGTTATATGGAAAATTCGCTAAATAGAGATTCACCTTTTGAAATTACTTTAAACTATATAAAACAGATTTAAAATACATAAACAATAAATATTATAAAAAAAGTAATAATTTTAATGACATAAAGCGTACAATACCATATTCATACTTAAATTTTACTAAAAAAGTCTGTTAATTTTGTGGTTGGTTTTTTTTTTTTTTTGAAAAAGTGTTTTCGCTCATAGTACGTCTCGTATCTTTGCAATGCACCAAAAACCACTTCAGGCGTATTTTTCTTCAAAACTGTAATGCGCGTCGCATTGTTTCAAATGATTTTAGCATTTCATCACAAGGTTTTTTGATTTCTGCATCATGATCATTTCCATTTTCATCATCATCATCATCATGTACATCATATTTTCCACTCTGTCTGCAATATGCGATTCAGTTAGTGTTTCCGAGGTCTCAACTTCAAAATCAAGTGAATGATAATCATCAATCAGCACATATCGTTAATTTCTTCTTTTTTCCCCTCAGTTCTATCCACATTTCTTTCATTCCTCTAAGCGTCTAAGGGAATATTAATTATAAAAACATTTCAAGGAGAATAAAAAATAGATACCACGAAAAAGTTCGTTAAATAGAAATTCCACTTCGCTGTTTGGAGGTTATTTTACGAAAAAAATTAGCAAAATGTTCTTCGTTCCAAAGAAAAGTTCGCAAAATAGAGAAATTCGCAAAATAGAGGTTCGGTAAATAGAGGTCCGACTGTATTTTAAATACAAAAACTTAATGTTAGGAATTTTTTAACATTTCAGGTTTTTGTTAATTTTTTTTTGGTTTGAAAATACCGAGTAAAACCTCGTAAACACCCAAAAAGTGATTGTTTTTGAATTAATTGCAGAATATTTTGAAAATTAAAAACAAGAAATTATAAATCTCAGATGTTTCAGAAGTTTATATTTATATTTTCAGAATTTTAGGTGCCCTGGAAAAAGTAATATATAAAAGAAATAAAAGGTTTCGAGTTGTCATATTGCTTGAGTCAGGAACTTAAACTCTATATTATTTTATACCTACACTTTGTAAATCAAAAAATATTTCAACAAAACCAAAGGGAGAGTACAACTGAACTGTAAATAAACTTTTTTATGTACAACAGTGTATACTTTCTCTTTTTTTAATTTTTTTAAAAAACATTAGTTTAACCAAGAAAAAAAATCTTTTTAAAACTAAATCGCGGGTCGCGGTTTGTGCCACTTTGTTCTAAAGTATACGTATTCGACGAATTTTCGATATTCGGATCCTAAAGGGTGGAAACGGGGGTGGGGGAAGGGACTTTCCTGAACGATATGCGTATCTCCTAAACATGAGTTGGAAACATGAAATTTGACTTGAGTGTTTTTAAGTTTGTTTTTAGTTTATTTGATGTAATTTGCTTTTTTTGAAGAAATAAAGCGTTTTTCTACGTTACATATGCAGGCTTTCGGAGCGAAGTGACGGTAACAGGTCTGTAACATAATTTGTAACTACCACGAGCCTTTTTTCCCAACTGGAAAAGTTTGAAATTTATCATACATCTACAATTTCTTCATCCTCCTCATCAGGACAACTTGTTTTTGTAACCCACGCAAAGCAGGATATTTTTGCTAGTATTATATAAATTAAGTATAACGTTGAGCTTTGCAGTGGGGATTGAGCAGGAAGCTCTGAGGTGTCGATTTGGAGAAAATTGCGGATAGCAGACCAAAATAATCGTACTCATATTTTAAGGTGGACTACAAATAAGCACTGCACCAAATTTTATGGAAATCAGCCCAACTGTTTTAAAGTGATGCGCTGACAGACAAACGGACAAACAGACCAACGAAGAAAAATTAGTTCAGATGGAGTCGTAAGATTTTCTACGTTCAGGCAACTACAAAATAAATTAATGTAATTAATCAGAATAATAAATGTAATGTAATTGTTCTATTTCAAAGTCTTTATTAGAACGGAACAGGAAAATCAATTAAATATAAAATAAACATATAAACTTTTATTGCATTAAACGCTGACATAATTATTTAAGGCTAATTTGGCGTCATTTAGTAATTGGAACACTTTCTGAAGTGAGTTGTATTATTCAAAAATTTTCCTTAATTGCCGAGAACCATTAATAAGAGATTAGAAATAAATCAAATAACCTTGACCTCTTTCACTTTTCCTTCACGTCAGACTGTTTCAAAGTTAAAGCTCAGGTTAGCAATTTAAAAATAAATTCTATTTGATTAAACAGAAAAATCAATCATATTATTTTGACGTAGATCTTGTTATGTATGTCGTCATAAATCATGTGAAATTGCGTCACAGATCAGACAATCAATTGCATTATTATGGATGTTTTAGAACTACAAGCAATTGGTTTTTCTTTAAGAAGACCCTCCCCCTTCCCTCCCAAAAAACAAACAAACAAACAGACAACACTAAGATGTGCTTTCTTGAACTCTTTAAAACTGCTTTCAGATACCTTTTTTTTTGTTTATGTGTAAGATTATAACGAACATGAATAACTACAACAATTAACTTAGGTATTTATCACGATGTATCTTAACTTTGCAGAACATTTCTTAAGAAACTTTGGAATCCTTTATAATGAATGAATGGCAAATTATTCATTTGTTAAAAGAGAATCTTCTTTATTTCGAATGATATCTAGGATAATTATTATTAAATCGTAATGTCTTCAAATATTTCCATTACTATGTAAAACAATTCATCGTTAATATTTTTTGTCACAGCGACTTTCACAATATAATAGTTTATAACAGTTACTTACTGGAATTTCTCCGTAACTGCATAGCCTTGTGATCTAGGCTGCGACCTTTCAAGAGGCAGATGTTCGAACGCCGGTGTGGGACTTAGATGTTTCTTCTTCTTCTGGGTTTTATCTGTTTCTGTGGATAATAATCTGAGCTGCCTCCTAATAACTGAATGGCAAATTATTCATTCGTTACAAAAAATAATATCATCTTTATTTCGAATGATATCTAGGATAATTATTATTGCAAGAAAGGATTCGCACCCTGAGTTGTCATCGGGAAGAGACTGGGACAGACCGTTTTGTCCTTTTTAGGACTCATAAGCCAGCTAAACTCCACCGATGACAGACTCAGAAGGCGCGAGAGGTAAGCTTTCCCGGGTTTCGCTCCCGAGAGCTGGAATATTTTTGTTATACATGTGGACAGGCAAGTTTAAAATTACAAAGTTTAAAATCATTTGTTTAAAATCAAATCACGAAGTTTGATATATTACAACCGAGGTTTCTTTCAATTATTCCAAAACTCATTAATTATGCAAATTAAGGTACGGATTAGTAAATACTGATCTAAATCACTCTACTTTTCCTTATGTTAATTTCGATCTCAAACGCCCTAAAATCCCCAGTTTTTATGCAAATCCAGGTCTCAAGCACCCTAATACGCAAATTTCACCCTTTAGGCTATTGTTATGCAAATTTTCATCTAGAACGCCGAATTTACACCCATCCAGTTCGCCCCAATTACTACTCTTAATATCTTCTGATTAAAATTATGTAATTTGAATCAGCCTTGTCCTCTATCTGTTCGTTTATCTGTTATCGAAAATTAGGAAACTGAAGCTTTATTGATAGTTCAAGACACAGGTTGGACAGGGGTGCTTTTTCTGGTATTCTCTGTCCACCTGAAGGCTAGAATACGATTCTTCGGTCTATTCTAGTCTTCCTATGATTGCAACTCTCCTTTCTAAATACAAATAACCCTGTGGCAGACCCCGGGAAACTGTTAGATTATTCTCTCTAATTCTCTATTACGTAAAATAAGATGATGATTAAAATAAGGAACTTGAGAATATTCAAAATATTACAATATTTGAAGTTCCTTTTTTTACTGTAAAGCAAGAAAATATTTAGAAATTCGTTTATGCTTAAAACAATATATGATTTAATTTTTTGAAATAATTTTATCTTGAAAATACATGAGGTTTTATGAAATCATTATAAAATAGTGAATCATTACAGAATTTTTAAAACGCAAAAAATAAATGTAACTAAGTAAATAGAAGAAGTCAATTAATGTTTTTAATAAAAACAAAATCAATTTCAATCTATCAAACACCTACATAGAAGTTAGAGGAGACACTATAATAGATTGTCGCAACAACTAGTTTATTCAAAACCGTTGTAATTTAAAGGTCAAGAACAATTTCAAATGAGACCTGCATTAAGTTCATTTAGTAAATTTAGACCCCATTTTGCACTAATTCAAGAACTGTAATAAGTGGCCACAATGAATATCATATTCGTCTCAAAATTCGTCTCAAAAATTGATTCAGTAACTATGCACGAAATTTTGTCTATTTACCACCATTTTCTTGCTCCTCCTAAACCGGAAGTAGCCTGAACCTGAAAACCGTCTGATAATTTCTTTTAAGTTAAAATGAAGTTTGTTAATCGTTCTCTGAAAGAGCACAGAAAACTTTCTTTGTACTTTCTTCCTCATTTCTTAACATCTGATATTTTTCATAAATTTTTAAATTTCAATTTTTGAATCGCGCTTTCGCTTAATTTAAGGAGTTAAAATTTGAATTTTTAATGTAATTACAAAACAAACAAATAATTTTTGATAATTTAAACATTCTTCAAAAATTTTATGATGAAAATTGTGTTTATTTCAATTTAAAATAAAGATTAAATGTAATTTGAAGGTCACTGTGTTTTTGAAATGTCTTCATATGTTTATTGTAATGATAAAGAAGCGTTAGAAAGACTTAAAATTGCATTGTTCTCTAAAATTTTTTAATTCATTCTTTACACTGTAAAAATAAAAACGAAATATTTCCAAAAATAACGAAAGATCTAGAGATAACTGTCTGGAATGTTGGTTGTTTTGTGATTACATCTCGCAAAATAGCTGTTATTCCGTCTGTTTTATCACCGGAAACCAAATGGTGAAGAAAGTGGCGGAGAATCAGGAAATTCGTCAATTTTTAGAGATTGATAGTGTTTAAGAGCATTTATGAATAAATCAATTCACAGCTTTCTAGTAAACACAAAAGAAATCGACCCTTTACAATTTGCTACTCAAACGCTTAAATTGTTAACATGGACACTAGTAATGGTTGGAGCGCAGATATCATTTATTCAAGCCCATGTTAATTCCGAGGGTCAATTGTAATTTCAAGGATGATTTCAAGGATCGAATTCATCTGGACAACTCTGCGTCTGGACAACTCTGAGGAAATGGCTACATTGGGTCCAGGATACCTTATTCAATTTCTATATTTAAATATTTAGAGAATTTTTTACTAAACTTTATATGGATTGATCATTGTTGAAAAGTTAGTTCCTTAAAAATACATCCATGAAATAAACCACGTGTTATAAACATACACAATGACTGAAATCATCAGTGATAAATAAATGGTGGAACTTTTTCTTTAAAAGGAGAACTTTATTATCAACTTCATTTAAATAAGACTTTTTTTAATTATCTTGCTTTGTGGAAAGAATGCCTGTTTCAACTCGAAGAAAGTAAAATATCAAAACTAAGAAATTAAAGTCAATTCTTTTAAATAATTGTTGTAAATACTAATATCTAGTCAGATCTATGAAAATAATGGTTAACTGCAAAATTTTATCTGGAAAGGATCTTAGAAGGTTTATGAACATCAAAATATGAACAGAGAATAAGACTACTTTCTTTAGTATGAAAGTTAATGCACATCACTGATTTACAATTTAAGTTACAACGTCGACAATATTCTAAGTAATAAACTGACGCTCCCAATCACGTACACGTATTAATAACCTATAGATATCATTCGGAAAACTCAATTTGTACTGTGGTTCAAGATGAATCTGATCTTTTGTGATTTTACATTAGTTTATACTCCAGTTTCTGAGAAAATAAAATTAATAAGAAAAAGCTACTTCTGTAAGGGTAATTCACCTGCATGATTACTAATTTCATTACTGATGGATGGAGAATGTTTAAATGAAACAAAATTACCTCAACTCTGAAATATACAATAATGATAGGAAATTATTATTTTTTTTGATTAAGATACAATTGCCAAATATCCCTTCCCTTTCGTTCTTCTTATTTAATATACAATGGTCAACTTTGGACCACGAACTAGCCCCACCTGAAACGTAGATAGAATCTAGGAAATTGAAGAAGGAGGGCGAGATTCACATCTCAGCCAGAAATAACCCTGAGGTTGTACGTCCCAGGGTCAAACGGATAAAACACAGAAGAAGAAAGAAACAGCCATGCCCAAGCCGGGATTCGAACCCATATTCAGACACATCGACCACACGGCAGACTAGACCGCTAGGGCATGGCGGAAAGGCTCTTTGGTTTTTTATGTTAAAAGAATATTTTATTTTTAGGTAGAGAATATGTTATTATTTTTCTAATTAAACCTCCTTGAAAAGATATATAAATAATCTTTGTTTTATTTATCGTTAGTGGTCGAAAACCAATAACTTTAAAAGAGGTAAAACTTTTATCCATGCTTATAACTTTAGAGTTGCGGCAAGCCGTTGAAATAATAGAATAAAGGGAATCGCATTTAAAATTTAAACAAGAAACATTTATAACTTTCAATCTTGTTACACATATACATTCTAGCTTATAATCTTGTTTATTAAGAGTTCAATAAAGTTCATTTCTTAATCACTTTGTCTTCTTAGACAATGGACAGATGTCTTCACTAAGTTTAATTTCACACCCAGCGAATAAACTTTATATTGCTTCAAGCATACATCTAGCTAAGCAAAATCTATTCAGTTCCTAGAATTCAAATAATGTCTTAAACTTGTATTATCTAGCACTTAGGTTTATCACGATAGTTAAGACAGCTACTTATTCTTTGCAATTGTTCTTGACAATTAATTCACTATTCTCATAGTATAGTCTTTCACAAATAATTTTTCATCTTATGTGATTTAATACTAAAAGTTCATAAATATATTACTTCTAAACTCTTCTAATATATTTATCCATTTCTTTAATTAAGGGTCCCTTGCTAAATTCTTGTGTCGCTCTGAAGTTCTCAAAATTTCCTAACTTCAAATTAAATCTTGGATCAAAGTTAAAGTTCTGTATTCTTCTTTGTAGTACTAATATATGTAGATGTGCCTCGAATCCAAATATTACTTCATTTGTGTTGATGAGATTTGTTTGTGTCCAATTCCCTAACGTTTCCTTGTTCTATACAAATTGGAACATACTCACAAATTCGATGACCGCTGATAATTTATCAACTCCTTGATAAATTCTATCTGCGTTGAGGCTTTCCGAAGTTCCGATATCGTGTCGCTTACCATTCGGATCACTTCTGCTTACTAATGTATCGATCGATTGCAATAGCTAACCCTAATCGATATCCTGACCACAATAGCCCTGAATTACTTTTCAAAGTCTACGAAATAGTCTTTACAGTTAATTCAAACTTTGCCTTTAGCATTCCTTTAACTTTATAGCACACAATTAACAAGTTACTTTAGTTATATCCATTATATTTAATGATATCTATAGCCTGACCGCTAATACAGACATCAATGCAGGACGCCATTTTCTTTCATCTGTTCTATTGCTTATTTGTTACCTTGGCAACATACATTTTCGTAACTGCGGTACTACAGTTCCGGTTTAATTTACTATCGACGTCACTTCTTAAATCTCTAGTCAATAATTAAATTTTACTTTTAAGTAATAAACAATTTCAAAGCCTGTTACCGAAATTTCATTTTAATTTTAAACTTTCTAAAAATTTAAAATTTCCAACAATGCTCCCTCTGCTTTAAAAGTGGTTTTACGTTGCTACATTAATCCTAGCATTTGCACGTACTTATTGAATTTTAACGCTGTCAGGGGTTTTGTCAGTCCATCAGCCTTTTCTTTTATCACATGCGACTCCCTCTGGCAAGGTTAGGTTTATTTCTTCGTCTAATTTTCCGTTCTGATGTCTCTTCACTCGAAAAATCCATTTCGTAGACATCGGTTGAGGACGAATTTTGCACTTCGACGAATTTACATGTTTCATATTCTTTGTAACAAGCGAGTTTGGTATCGACGGCTTCTTTCCATCTCTTACTGTTGTACCAAGTAATCGCATATTGATAGATCTCAGGTTCTTCTATCTCTGCATGGAACGTTGAAATGTAGGATGACTTTGGTTTAGTTACTTTTCCGGATCTAAGTGTCATTCCTACTTCCTCACTCTTGTCTTTATCTTCTGATTCATAATCAGATTCAGGAATCTCTTCTTCTGGTTCGGAAACACATTCCTCTTCCTTTTCTCTTACATCTGAATCGCTTGATTCGTCATTCTTCGTACCTTGTGATTCAAAAGCCTTCAAGTATTCTACTGATGGGACTTCCTTCGCTTTGATGAGTTCAGCTCCCAATGATTTCTCATTTACGCAAGCATTCCTTGTTTCTTCTACCTTCTGTTTGTCAGGGATCCATATTTTGTAGCCTCTCACCTTCGGAGAGTAGCCTACGAAAATACATTTTATGGCCCTTTCTTGGAACTTGGATTTTCGCTTGAATTTCGGAATCTTCACATAAGCAACGCTTCCAAACTTCCTAAGGTGTTTCACGTTGGGACTATACTTGTTATTGTACCAAACGTTTAATGGAATCTTATCTTCGAGAGTCTTGCATGGTGTGCGATTTATTAAGTAGTTCGCACATTCCACAGCAAATATCCAGAAGCTCAACGGGAGTTTAGATGATATCAGGAGCGTTCGTGCCGTATCCAACAATGTTCGGTTGTACCGCTCAGCAATTCCATTGCTTTGAGGACTATAAGGGCTTGATAAACAATGCTTTATCCCCTTCTTCTTTAAGTATGATTTCAACTCGTCATTTACATACTCTCGTCCTTGGTCTGACATCAATCTTTTAATCTTCTTGTTCATTTGTTTCTCGATAAATTCGACGAAACTCTTTGTCTTCCCTGATACTTCGGATTTGGATCTTAGAAGATACACAAAACTTCTCCGGGAGTAATCATCAATGAAAGTAAGGATATATTGGGATTCATAATGATTCTTGATCTTTATCGGACCACATACATCAGTATGTACCAGCTCCATCACTTCTTTCGTACGAATGTAATTTAATTTCTTGTGTTCAGTCATTTTACCTAGTTTGCATGACTCACAAGTTGTCTTCACATCCACAGTCTTGATATCAATGCCACGCAATGGTTTATCTTTTATAATCTTACTCAATTTGTGATAGGAAATATGTCCCATTCTTTCATGCCATAGGACATCATTCTCAGCGTCAGTTTTCAAGTAACTACGATGTTCTTGTCTGTCCACTTTGACACTTGCATGAAATAATCTGTTATTAAGATAACCCTTTATCACTTGTTTCTTATCTTTAGCAATAACAGTATAAGTATTTCCTTTCATCACTTGTACGAATCCTTTCGTGGCTAACTGTGTTGCAGATATCAGATTCACACCTAAATCAGGAACATGGTATGTATCAAGTAATTGTATTGATACTGTTCTAGACTTGTTAACGAAACATTTCAGTCTTACAGTTCCTTTGCCTAATGCCTTAATGGGGCTCTTTGATGCTCCATGGATACTTATGGGCTCTGGCAATTTGGTGTATTCCTCAAAGTCGCTTTCCTTACAGCAAATGTGGTTGGTCGTCCCACTATCCAAAAGCCATATATGGTCCTTTACATTGGCCAACATGCATTTTGGTTCTGTTGCAACCGTCACTACCCCAGTGTAAGGTCCTACTTTACTTGACTTGTTTCTTGCTTTATGATTAGACTTTCCTTTCTGAGAGTTTCCCTTTCCTTTGAACTTACAATCCTTGGCTAGGTGGCCCGGTTCTTTACATATAAAGCACTTTCGCTTTTCTTCTCTTTTGTTGGTTTCTGATCTGTAGCTACACATGCCATGATCACTTGGGTTTCCATCCTCTCTGGCTTTTCTATTTACCTCGTATAATATTCTATCAACTATGATATTGAATTTAAACTTGGGAGTATCCTCCAACAGTATTAAGTTTTGCGCTGTTGTATCATACTCTGGAGGTAATCCAGACAACAAGATCCAACACAGTTCGCTATCAGAGATTGAACCACCTATCTGCTCAAGTTCTCTCACTAACAACTTTATTGACATTATCATCTCTTCAATGTCGTGGTAGTTTTTGTAATTGGAAAGTTCAAAGATATCTCTCTTTAGTCTTGTTATTCTAATATTATCCACTTTATTGTATCTTGCCTCTAATTCCTGCAAAAAAATAAAGGGATCATTATCTTCACTCATAAGGAGCTTATATTTATCCTGCAACAAATTAATAATGGCTCCATAAGCTCTTTCTGATTTGTCTAGCATTTTTCTCTTTTCATGCTTGTCTTCAATGCCATCTAACTGTTCCTTGGAAAGGTTTGCTGCTTTCCACAAACCGTCCTTCATAAGCAAATTCTTCATGGTGATACGCCACAGCGTATAGTTCTTACCATTAAACAATAGGCCCTGACTTTCACTTTCAGCCACCTTTGTTTTTCTTCCTGAATTTTATTCTATACTTTATCTTTTATCTCCACTAGATAAGTTCGCTAGTGCGATTCATATACTATTATTTCTCTCCTTATTTATTCTCTCTTTTCTAAGGTACTTAACTTGACTATGCCACTACACTCAAGCATGCGCAGTGGAAGCACCCATAACCTTTAAAATTTGTTATTATTTTTCTAATTAAACCTCCTTGAAAAGATATATAATTAATCTTTGTTTTATTTATCGTTAGTGGTCGAAAACCAATAACTTTAAAAGAGGTAAAACTTTTATCCATGCTTATAACTTTAGAGTTGCGGCAAGCCGTTGAAAACATAGAATAAAGGGAATCGCATTTAAAATTTAAACAAGAAACATTTATAACTTTCAATCTTGTTACACATATACATTCTAGCTTATAATCTTGTTTATTAAGAGTTCAATAAAGTTCATTTCTTAATCACTTTGTCTTCTTAGACAATGGACAGATGTCTTCACTAAGTTTAATTTCACACCCAGCGAATAAACTTTATATTGCTTCAAGCATACATCTAGCTAAGCAAAATCTATTCAGTTCCTAGAATTCAAATAATGTCTTAAACTTGTATTATCTAGCACTTAGGTTTATCACGATAGTTAAGACAGCTACTTATTCTTTGCAATTGTTCTTGACAATTAATTCACTATTCTCATAGTATAGTCTTTCACAAATAATTTTTCATCTTATGTGATTTAATACTAAAAGTTCATAAATATATTACTTCTAAACTCTTCTAATATATTTATCCATTTCTTTAATTAAGGGTCCCTTGCTAAATTCTT
>JAFIDM010068744.1:0-11543 GCA_023159025.1 Thereuonema tuberculata
AGAAATTATTTTATTATTTTGATATACCAAGTTAAGGTATTTAAACAAACTTTATTTTTGTATTTTTAATTCTCTCGAGGCAAAAATTTATTTATCGATGTTCTTATTTCTCAGTTCATTTAAAACAAAATTATACTAGGGATTAATCTTATGAGGTCGAATTGAAACTCATTTTGTTAGATTTCTAAAATCTACATTATTTTCATATGGAAATTTATAATAAATTATTTCTTCCAATGAATCAGGCTAGTAATTATTTATTGTTACAAACTCAGGAAAATTGCCTTACTACTTAATGAGGAATAGAAACTGTTTCTATATCGATAATCTATTGTTTTAAATAAAATCATGGTTGGTAGGAAAAAACTCTTCTTTATTTTACAATTCCTTTTAAGAAGTTCCTCAATTCCACAAGAACAATCACAATGCGGAGTTACTGAATATTCCCAATCCGTTGGTAGTTTTGGATAATTTACAGTGTTGTATTAATAATAATAATGATTTTCCATATCCTACTTTTCATCTGCAGCTTCAAAGCCAGTCGACAAGCAATTTCTCTATTTACTTATCTTAGCCTGGAAATTGAAACTTTACATTAAATATAGAAGCCAAGCCTTTTTTTTAAAAAAAAAAAAAAAAAGTATGTGGCAATGCAGGGGGTAAATATTTTCCATTAAACTTAATTTCAAATAAGCCATTCATAACTCCACTAATATAAGAATTGACGCTACCTTAAATTGAGGGGGTCAACATAAAAATGGCATAATCAGCCCAAATGTAGTTTTGACTTGACTAAAATTTTGTGAAATGAGTTCTATTGGCAACTACTTTTTTTTTGGAAAATAAGGAAATAATTTAAAAATATAAACATTGTAATAGGTTATTCTTCAAATATTATGAATTTAAGCAAATTTGGCTACATTGTATATTAAAGCAACATTCTGGGAATTGGGATGTCATTATTATTTTGATTTAAAGTGAGTCTTTTTACGAATGAATTGTTGGGATATGCCAATTAAAGATACTTTGGAGTTGAAGCAGCTTTTATCGTTCCTAAACAACTAATAATAATAATTACATGGTATGTGACAAATAGGCGACAGAAACTTAAAATTTTTTGCATGCTTAGCAGGCATATTCGATGTTGTGGATTTTTTTGTAAATATTAATTATGAATATTAAATTTAATATACCAGGCCTATCAGCTTAAATCCGCTGTTTTTAGGTAACAAAAAAGATGTTTTTTGAATAGAAAGTGAAAAAATGGTTTATTCAAAGTACTGGCCCTCGCTAACTACATATTTTTCCCATCTCTCAGGCAATTTGTGGATACCTTGCCAAAAAAAAAATCCCTCCCTTTTGAGGCAAACCACTTATCCAGCCATTTTCGGACGTTTTCGTAGGATTCAAATTGTTCCTCAGCAAGTGAGTGGCCCATCAACGAAAACAAGTGGTAGTCAGAAGGTGCCAGGTCTGGTGAGTTAGCTGCATGGGGTAGCAGCTCCCAGTTGAGTGCTTCCAAGTAGTTGAGGACCATTGTTGACATGTGTGATGGTGCATTGTCATGAAGAAAAATCAGCTTGTCATGTCTTTTCTGATATTCCGGCCTTTTTTCATGAAGAGCACGGTTCAACTTGATCAGTTGTTGTTCAGCAACGGGCACTGACAGTTTCCCCTGGTTTCAGCAACTCATAGTAGATGACACCATCCTGATCCCACACAACGCACAGCAACGTCTTCCGTACGAAGCGATTGGGTCTTGCGGACGATGTTGATGGTTGGCCAGGGTCAACCCACGATTTTTTGTGATAGGATTCTCGAAATAGATCCACTTTTCATCGCCACTAACAATCCGATGCAGAAAGGACTTTCTTTTTGTCTGGCAAGCAAAATTTCACATGTGTTTTGGCGTCGCTTTATCTGCCGATCGGTCAATTCGTGTGGGACCCATTTTCCGATCTTTTGGACCTTTCCCATGGCACACAGGCGATCGGAAATGGTTTGTTGAGCAACACCCAATTGCTCGGCAAGCATTTTTTGCAATTGCGTGTCATCCTCGTCCAATAGGGCTTGCAGTTCACTGTCCTCAAATTTTTTAGGCCGATTTTCACGCTCCTTGTCGGCAACATCGAAATTGCAGTCTTTGAACTGAAGAAACCAGTCTCTGCACGTTGTTTCCGATAGAGCACGGTTGCCATAGGCCTCCACAAGCATTCGGTGTGATTCGACTGTCGATTTCTTGAGATTTAAGCAGAAAAGCAGAGCTCCCCACATATGCTCCTTTTTTGGCACAAAACTCGACATGATTAACACAGGAAAAAATTAATTTTTTTCTTGAAATTGCTAATATTTTGCACTGCTTATTGTTGCCAGATGTCAAACATATGAAACTAACAATATGGTGGTTCGATAGTCGTTTTATAGGAACACTTACGCCATCTATGAGCAAACAACGGATTTAAGCCGGTAGACCTGGTACTTGTGCACTTGTTCTGCCTATTCTACCATAATTTACTGTAGATCTTTCACTGATATCATCAGAATAGCTACAACAAAATTTAACCCTTTGTTAATGTGGAATTTCTATTCTTATTTCTGCTACTCTCCTATGATCTATATTGTTACCATCAATATCTTTTTTTCCTTTTAACTAAGATGATGCTAAAGGATGCAGATTTTTCAAATCCTTGGTTTTCGTTTCAATGACATCAAGTGGTTTGCTGTATACACATAAATATGTTGTTTTTTTTTTTTTTCAAGCTTTTGGTCAGAAACATACCTTATTTTCGAAGTCATCTTTCTGTTCGGAGGGTTGATTCAAGTTTATTCGGTCGATTTCAAGGGCCTTCGCTATCTTGCACATGCACGTGACGCAGCATTGTTGCGTTTGAATTACAGGTCACAAGCCTGTAGTTGAGTATCTAGTAGCTGGAATTGTATTGCATTCTAAATATGCCACCAAAAAAACCAAATTGGTGGGAGAGCTACGCAGTTGCCCTTTCCGATGCTAAATATACCACTTCATAAATTGTGGACGTGTGTAAATGCCGAAATTTTCATATTTGCAAGTCCACTGTCAACCGAGTAATAGCAGAAAGTCATATGAAGTTCATCAGCCAAGAGCGGGGTAAGCCACAGGCCCAAAAACAACACCCAAGACCGGCAGCAACACCTAACGTTATTAAGAAAGTGAAGGCTATGATTGTCAGCGAGAACCCTAGTACTCAAAGGGCGGTTGGCCAGGCTGTAGGAGTTTCTCAGCCAACGATTGCACGGATAATTAGACGTGATCTGCAATTAGAAAAGCATCATAAAGCTCTCGTTCATCACCTACTTCCTTGACACATTGATGAAAGGAAGACCCACTGCCGAAAGCTTTACTAGCACCACTTATCAGGAGAAAAATGGAAGTACATTACTACTTTGGACGAGGCATGGATCTACCTTAGTGATACCAAGAAACCGAGGGCAATATTTTATCACCCTTTTGATGCCAAAGGACGATCCGAGTGGTATTGCAAATGCAAAGAAAACGTTTCTAGAGGATTCGTGATTGCCGCGGGTTACAGCTACGGAGGAAAGTTGCCGCTGAGAAAGGTACCTGCAAAGGTCAAGATTAATGCTGCCTTTTGTCGAGAGCATGTCCTGGAACCCTTGTATCATGACGATATTCCCGCACTGTATGGCAGCGACAAAAAGAAAGTGTGGATTCATCAGGACAAGGTGTCGAGCCACACAGCTAGAGCGACCAATACAGCGATCAGCTGTACATGGCCAATATGGCGACTGAAACCGGAATACGAGCAATCCCATACAGTACGATTCCTGTAAAATCCCCAATGCATCTCCAATGGACTTCTGCGGGTTCAGATTACTTAAACGGCCTTTGGGAATATGATGACTGAAAACAGTAAAAGGGCTTTGGAAAGATTGCAAAGAGAAGTGGAACAAGATCCCCCTCGTCTGCTTCCAACGCAGCTTTCTTTAATGGAAACTGCGATGCAGAGCCATTGCCAGAATGCAGGGGTACAGCAGGGTAATTCCAAGTGCACTGTGAAATCCTTATTGGCACACAGGAATATCACAGGCATATATATATTCAGATGATGTGAACTTTTTTATATATGTTCTCTTCATAGGCTTTTTTAAAATTAACCCCAAAAGCTGCACTTTTTTGAATGTTGTAATAAGCTAAATCATAAAAATCTTGAAAATTGCATCCTTTTGCTTGGAACTTTGCTTGATAGTTGCAACAATGCCACAGTTGATTAATTTATTAAGGAACATTTCACCATTTCCACATACTCTGTAATTCTTTATCTTATTTTTCCATTCAAATTCAGTATGCAGCCTCTTTATTGGTCTATCTGGAAACAACTAGAGTTAATAAATCATCATATTCTTCTGCCACGATTTCTTTTAACATCCACATATCCCTCTAGGTGAAATATGGCAAATGATGCATACGCTGTTATTCTTTTGGCAGTTTTCATTGACAAATACACTTCCAAAGCAACATGCCTATATATTATACAGGCTACATATGTTATTAATAAATGAAACTGCCACAATTAATTTTATATGACCAGTATTCATTTTTATGATAATCTTATTTTGATAAAAGACTAGCGCCTTATTATTTTGACCTCCAATTGTGATCAAGTAACAAAAAAATTCTCTATTTATATAATGATTGCCACCAAGTATTGTTTAACTAATTCTACATTGCAGAAATTAAATATCTTCATACTCTTATTACCTAAGAAGTTGAACAAAGATAACAAAAACACTTTTGGGCAACTTAAGGAAAGAAAATAAATGAATAATAATAATATAATTAATAGACTCAAAGTCTAGCATATCTACACTCACACATTTTCTAAGAAGAAACAACAGTGAGAGCAGGAGTTAAACTTGTGTAAAACAATTAGGATTTTCAAGAGGGCATGAACTTTACATTAATTGAACTGTTAGTCATTAAAAGTAATTCCTTTCTGTAGTGTATGATCTTTTTTGAAACAACTATTTCATACAATTTCTCAAAACTCAATGTCACAGTTCCACCTCTAAAAATGAGGAAACAATAAATTAAATTGATATTTGCTCTTTCATATCTCATCTAATTGTTCAATACTGGCCTGCTACCGCCACTCTGCTCCGGAAGCCTTACATCTGTAACAAAACTATTTATTTAAATATTTAGCAAATTACTATCAAGATCGGAGATGGCATGGGAAAGCATTGCAGACAGCTTAACTCGGATGAAATTCATGTGTGTGGCGGGTCCCCCCCCCCCCCCCCCCCCCAATAAAAGAGTTTATTTTTATACTTTTTACATTGTCTACTCTATGGAACATATCCATATGCCAAATTTCAAGTTTGTAGCATATTGGGAAGTATGCTAAACATTTTGAACAGACACATGTATCCACAAATTTCCCTTTTATTTATATTACAGCTTTAATGTCTGTTTATGTTTTTATTACAAAGTGTAATTATAATAAATTGTAATGGTATCAAATAATAAAGAATATAAAGTATGAGTCCTCAAACCAATATTTATAAACATTAAATAATTAATCTTTATTATCAAATTATAGAAATTCCATTAGTAAAAAAACAAAAAAATGGGAAAAACGTTTCGTGTTCTAAAAGTAGTAAATCTTCACAATCTAAAAGAGAAAGAAAGTAAAACTATCAAGGATTTGAAACAAACTATTTATAAAAACAATATTTTCTTAAATTATAAATGTAAATTTCAAAAAGATATTTATTTCAATAAATAAGTACTCATGACCTTACAATTTAACCATTAAAAAGATGTTCAGTGACTTCTAATCTTTAACAATCAAGCTCTTAAGCAATCTAGTTCTAGTCCATATCGAGGCACAAAATGAACCATCACTTTTACACCAAAGTTGAGAGCTAAACAAAAAATTTCAATGCTTGCTTGAGGTGTAGTAAGCAAAATGGCAGTCACAGAAGCATATCAGTTAATATCCAGGATGGAGGGATGTCAAAGTGTGAAAATTTTTTGTGCTTCATCAAAGGATGTTTCCTGATATTTTTGGATGGGTATTTTGGGTTTTTTATTTGTATTGTTGAAGCTAAAATATATGATCAAGATCACAATCATTTGTGCTGCCATATATAGTCATGTACACGTCTTTGCTTCTGGTACACTTACAATAACTAGAAGTTTAATAAGTTGATAATTCAATTACTTTTCTAATTTAGATGATCTAAAAGTTTAAGCAATTGCTGCTGTACTAATGGTGCTAAATCCATAGCAGGAATTTAAATATAATCTGGCCTAAACTATACTTTTCTAAAAATGAGTGAACTGATTCATCTGGTTCTTGGAAAAATTGTGTGAAATTCTAAATGTTGGTAGCCAAGTGAATGTAGAACTAATACTGCAGAGAATAAACATTAAAAACAAATGAATACTGATCAAATCTAAGACAGTTTACATTACGAAATATGCTCAAGTTTTAAGTATGTCTTCAATCTAAAAAGAATTGTGTATAAAATATAACAAAAGTATATTTATTAAAAGCATATAGTGAAGTCTTTCCACACATTGCCATTTGATGCAATATTTTAAAAGCTGTCTTTCTTCCAAAAACAAAGCAGAAAAATAGGAAGAAAAGAATACAAGCTCTGGTTAATTCCAATCATAATTTATTATATTATAAAATATATCACTTCATCATCAAAATATATTTATTACAGCGAATTTTCGGAAAGTGATTCTTCTTTCCTTTTTCAAGCTTCTTAACAGTTGAAACATTTACAGATGTTGTTACTTATAGTTACAAACAACAACCATAACAATATAAAAACTTCAAATAAAGCTTATACACCTGTCATTTATATAATCAATTCTTCAATTTAACCTCCTTGTTATTAATTTATACTCCATATTATTAAAAATCCAATTCTTCAAATTTCACAATTTTTCATTTCTTATTTACATTTGTTATAGATTTATATCTTCTAGTGTTCCTTAAAAAAAAAACCTCTGAATAATTTTTCTTGGCCTAGCATCTTTTTCCATATGTAATATTTCTACCTCATTACTTACACTGTGACCTAAGTTGCAGCAATGCTCAGCTAATTCAGCTAATTCAGATTTATTCTCTTGTTTCTTTTTTTATGTAATCAGCATGTTCTTTATGAATACATCAGGATATGGAATACAGTAGAGAATTTTATTAAAAGAATTGACAGGGCTACTATGTCCTGGATGATATGTATGATAAGTAATTGTTTCAACTTTTAAGAAGCTTGAAAAAGGAAAGAAGCATCGCTTTTTGAAAATTCGCTGTAATAAATATATTTTGATGATGAAGTGATGTATTTTGTAATATGATAAATAGAAGTGGTATCAGGAAGAGGTAATGGTCTTAAGTTATAATTTATTATCTTCAAAACAATGAGAAATGCTCAAAAAAAGCAAGCTTCGATTCCTATTTTCAAAGATCGAATTGAAGATAGATAACTATCAGAATATTGGATGTGATAATTTTGTTAATGATTATTAAAGAAAAAGATAAAATGGAGTATATTCTTAAATAGCTGCATTATTGTGTACATACTAATTAAAAGTTGATTTAATGTGCAGCATTAATGTCTTAATTAAAATTGGGACATAAAGCACATTCATCACAACATGTATAAACAATATCCCATAATGACATTTCAGGGTTCATGATACGAACCCTGTCCTCGGGTTTTAAAAATTAATTAGCATTAAAATTGTCTTTAGAGTCTGGTCACAAGTTTGGGTTATTCCTTTAAGATGAGTAAGCAAGGTTGGTAGAGTTCATAATAATTAAAGGTAATATTTTAACTATTTAGGAATCATGAAATGGGAAATTCAGAATAATTAAAAAATATGTACTTACTTTCATTCCATATAATTTGGGTTTTTACGCAAAATGACAAAACCTTCTATTATTGGTGTTAATGGGATATCTTAGACAGAGTTAAGAAAAAAAAAAATATTCATTCAGTCAAATATTTGTAAAAATTAAAAAACCCAAATCAGCCCATCTTTGAAATAAAAAGTATATTTATTTTACTTATGAAATATATGCTTGAAACAGTCACTAGTGACTAACTTTCACTCCTGATGGTCGAATCACTCAACAGACATCTTGGTGATTCACTCCCTACATTCAATCGTGGAACTGATTCAACTTTTATTCACTAGTAATGCTCACTTCTAGAACAAAATTTGTAGGACAGGCTTGTTAATTTAAGAGACTGGGTTGTAGGATATTTAATCTTCAATATTTATCAAAAAGAATTAGGGAACTCATTTTCATAGTCTTTGGATAATAATGTAAGCAAATCTCTCCACTTCTTTTCCTGTGCTACCAGCAAAGCTCTACAGATCCAAATTAAAGAACATAGGTAAAACCAAGGACTTTTTCCTCTTTTCTTCAATCAATCTAGACAGAAAAGAACTGAGAAGCTACCATGTGTAATATAAAAATCAACCAACCTATTTCAGGGGACTTGGGATTATTTTTTGTAAAATAATTGCTGGTTTGAAGTCTCATAACTACAAATTTGAACAATCAAAATACTTCATATAATATATGAAAAACCAAAGGAAGTTTTTGTAAAAGTTCATTAATTCAAAATCAGAAAAATATCAAAAGCATCATATCTGCTAATTAAGCCAAATAAGTGTAATCAGATCAGCATTAGCTAAATGCAGCTATTAAGATTGAAGATGAAAGGTTTTTGCAGAAATCCAGCCTATGAGCTACTATTGCTCTCCAGGATTTTGCAGATATTGAAAGCTTTAGGCTGCCTTCAGTGTGAATGGAACTTTGACAATGGTGAAATCCAAGAAAACCAGTACAACATCCTTAGAAGAATGACAGGATTATTAATAATTCCTTCACAAACTTTAGAGGCTCGCACCTCTGCTGCAAAAAAAGGGATGTTTGCCAAAAGAAAGACAAACTCACCAAGTTTTTTTCCAGAAGAATGCTGCATCCTAGTTCTATCGGCTGCCACTAGGGCACAGATACAAACAAAATGGCAGTTGCACAACACGAGAAGGCATTTTGTATCTTGGAATAAGAGAAAACAAGTTCAGTGGTGACACGTTACCACACAACTGGTTTGTGGATATCTGAACTATAAGTTGCCACAATGTTGGATAGGGCACACAGCCAGGTTATCAGGTCTTAATCTGCTGGCCTCCAAAGGTCTCCAGATTTGACTCCTTCAGATTTTTTTTTTTTTTCTTTGGAAGTAAGTAAAGGACTAAGCATTCTTTCCCTCACCTCCCTTGACATCACCGAACTGTGACATTGTAACCATCAAGCATTATGCTGCAGTGCATAGGGTCAGAAATGGATTACTGCCTGGATGTCTGTCACATCCCCCAAGGTAGGCACTTGGTGAGTGTTTTTCATTTGATATCTAAGGTGCAAATATCCCTTTTTTTTGCCGCTGAACTACAGCCCCTGAAATATGTCAAGGAA
Source organism: Thereuonema tuberculata (assembly GCA_023159025.1). Classification (NCBI taxonomy): domain Eukaryota; kingdom Metazoa; phylum Arthropoda; class Chilopoda; order Scutigeromorpha; family Scutigeridae; genus Thereuonema; species Thereuonema tuberculata. The sequence continues at coordinate 9,510 of JAFIDM010068744.1, forward strand.
TTATGAATAACCCTATAATTATAGTCATACTGCTCTAATCATGTCTTTTTACTTTAGAATTGCCTTTTTTATGCATTATATGCATCTCAATTGGCCCTGCTTAATGTCAACAGTGAACTGTAAGTGGGAGTATGAAAACTTTCACAATCTGAACCATTGTTGCGTATCTTAATTCAATGTTTTCAAATTGCCTTAGTATATAAGGTGATAAAATTTGAGGCTTTGCCCTGATGTTAAATAAATGCAATGGAACCTTTTGATCAATAAATAGAGGCTTTTGTGCAGTCAAAACACTAAAATGAGTCTAGTTGTTTCTTTGCTCAGGAATTTGTTGAGAGCCTTGTTTCAATCACTGTGGGTTCCCTGTGATCTTGAGGCCTTGGGAATAATTCTTTTCTTCCTCAGCTATGTCTCCTATTTCATTCGGCTATTTTGAAATGGTGGCTGCGTGATGACTACATCTACTGCATAACTGATAAGACACAGAAAAAATCACCACTGCTTATTCTCTGCTACTCTTCATGCTTATGTGTGTTTTTTTCTTCACGTTTGCTCCATCTTCTCTTTGGAACATAATGATTAAATCTGCCGTTTTCCAGTTTGTATAAAAAAATACATTAATTGAATGATTATGCTATGCAACTTGAAAGTCTTACACTTATGTTGAGAACATTATTTTGTGATTAAATGCTGAGGTTATGTTTGTAATTAGCTGCAATAAAAAGTATCCAATAATACAACCATATACACTGTCCGACCACTTTATTAGGTACACCCCTGAGGTGCGCACAAATACTGTATCTCACAACAACTCTTCAAGCTGGTGGGGACAGTGTCATGGTATGGGGGATGTTTTCCTGGCACATTTTCGTTGGGTCCATTGATATCTCTGGAGGCACGTCAGGATGCTAGAGAGTACCTAAACATCGTAGCTGACCAAGTGCAACTATACAAGTTAACAATTTATCCTCATGCAGATGGCTACTTCCAGCAGGATAATGCACAAAGCCCGCATTACTATGGGATGGTTTGAGGAACATGACGATGACTTTTCCTTGCTGCAGTGGCCTGCTCAGTCTCCGGATCTCAGCCCAATTGAAAATTTGTGGGATGAGCTGGAACGGGCTGTTCACTCTAGGTCTACACCTCCATCAAATCTTCAGGAACTGTGTGACACCCTCATGCCTGCATGGTACACAATACCTCAACAACGTTTTCAGCATCTTATGGAATCCATGCCTCGACGAATTCAGGCTGTTTTGAGGGCTAAAGAGGTCCAACAAGCTACTAGGTAGCTGTACCTAATAAAGTGGCCGGACAGTGTAAATGCCAAATGCTCATGATGACATCAATGATGTTAAAAACATCAGTTTAGCACTATAGTTCACATCATCCAGTGCAAGCCAAAGCAGATATGAAAGTAAATTATCTCAAAAAAAGTAAACAATTACAGTTGATTACAATATTTATGTAGAGATGAAAGTGGGATGATGACTAATATTCCAGGACTATTTCAGAAAATCAGTCCGTGATTAAAACTGGAATAAAGGGATTACTGCAATTTAAATATTGTATAATTTTTGGCATAAGAAAAAATGTTAAATTATTTTATGAAAAATAAATAATCACAAAAGTTGTTGAAATGAAAAGTTTTGATGAAAGATTACAAAGCAACGGAGGGCACAAATCTGAGAGACCAATCCACAGTACTTTGTAGTGATGTGAAAATAAACTTTCTTGTTTTGTCAAATTTCTGCAATTTGACAAAATTGTTGAATAATGAAGGTGAACATTTCACTACAAACAACTTCACTGAATTCTATTTTCACAATGAAATTCCATGACTTCTTATCTCCTTGATAAAAAAGTATATTTTCTGAACTAGATAATGCTAGATAAAAAAGGAAATTTACTTTGATAATGGGAATGGATAATCTTTGGAATGTTCTAAAGAACTGAGGCACTACTGATAATCTGAAGAAATGATTAATAGGATTGAGATTTGGTTAACCAAAGAATTCCAAGTGGAAGAAA
>JAFIDM010068745.1:0-11541 GCA_023159025.1 Thereuonema tuberculata
AGAATTTTTAATCTATTAACAAAATGAAATATATGAATAGGCAAATGTTCTAATTCATTAAAGGAGATATTCAACAAAAATAAAGATTTTTGATGAAGGAAAACATTTGGGTCAAGCTGTTTAATTTTATTTCTTGAGAGAGACAACTTTTCAAGAACAAAAAGATTGCTAAATAAATCTTGAGGGATTTCAATAAGGGAATTATTGCTTAAATCAATTGAAATTAGATCTTTGTTATTCCTGAAGAAATTTGAACTTAACTGACAAATAATATTATCTTTAAGATACACAGTTTTTAAAACTCTAAAACCGTCAAAAAGATTTCCTGTATTCTCCGGAAAGCAAGAACCTCGTATCTGTAATTCTTCTAACATAGGTAAATGTTTCAATGAATTTGGGAAAAAATTGCTATCAGTACATTCAGTTTTGAAATTGCTTTGGAAAGAAACCTTCGTTAAACTTTTCCATTTCGGATTCTGAAGATTTTTTAGTGAAAAATTAGAATCTCCTTTGAGCAGCAAAATATCAGGAGCAAAGTCATTTCTAACAGTCGGAAGATGATTTAAATTACTCTTTTCGCAATCCACTATATTTCTCATTGTTTCAAGACTATCATCACCCAATGTATAGCAACTGCAATTGTCACTACATGATTCATTCTTCCAACAAAAAAGGTCGGAACATTTAATTGTATCTATGGAAATATTTGCTAAATGAGGAGGATTTGCACAAAATAAATTACTGGATTTAAAAATGGACTTTTTTCGTCTTAGCCAAAGCAAATCACTGATTTCACAATCACAGGTCAAAGGATTATTACTAATATCTAAAATCATATCCTTTGGGAAATGTAAACTACGAGTTACATTAGAGATTTTTCTAATCCTATTATTCCGTAGAACAATGTTTACATCAAATGACGAAAATTTTACCAAATCAGTCAAAACAATTTCAGATAAGTTATTAAAACTTAGATCTAAGTTCTTCAAGTTGATTTTTGTGAGTTTGTCAGGAAACATTTCAATATAGTTATGGGATAAATTGAGATCCTGTATGGCTGTTTGTATCAGTTCAATGGAATTTATAACCTTGTATTCGAAGAAATTTCCTGCTAAATTCAGAGAACGTAACTTTGCACATGAAACAAAAATAGCTGATGGCAGATGCTGAAACTTGTTATTAGATAAATCTATAGATTGTATGTTTGAGCAATTCTGAAGAAATTTCACATCGAGAGAAGGAATATGATTGTTGCTAAGATCTAGAATTTCTAGATAATAAAGATTTTGAATCGCTAAAGGTGAAATATTAGAAATCTTATCATAAGACAACGAAAGTTCTCTAAGTTGATTAGTATCTGAAAAAGTTTCCAAATCAAGATTCACTATGTTACAATATTGAATTGATAGAATCTGTAGATTTTGAAGTTTAGTAAAATGTTTCTTTGAAATTTTATCAGTACATCTATTTACTTTTAAGTTTTGTAATCTTAAAAGTTTTTTTAAAGCAAGAAAAAAATTACTTGTTTCTCCTGACAATGTAAACACTTGTAATGTAACGAGGTTCTTCCACGAAGTATCTTCAAATCTTTCTGTAGTTTTGATGAATTCAAAATACGCCATACTTATATTCCAAGGCAATTCATTTGGAATTAAGCCAGTTTCATTTCCGAAGCATTCAATTATGTTTTTGGTTTGTTTGAAGTAACACTTACAGTTTTCTGGACATTCAGTATCTTCTATTTCACAAAATAAGTCTTCCTCTCTTAAGTTAGTAATGAAGTGTCCTTTCAATAAAACTGGATTATGGCAAATTAAGAAGTTATCAACAAACTCAATTCTTGTTTCTTCAATGTCTTTGTTGCGATTAACTACATATGATTTTAATTCACAGTCACAATTTATTGGATTCCCATTTACAAAAAATGTAAGAAATGGAATTGCCTTGCCAGTAAAATTAAGCTGAGATTCAAAGTAAATAGTCGTTATTTTATTATCGGTTAAATCAATGACAACATCGCCTAAACAATGAAAAAAATCACTGACATTTAAAGTTTGAATTTCATTTTGATTCAGGGACAATGTTTTTATTCCATCTGGAATCAACCCAATATCTCTAATAGATGAAATATTGTTGTGATTAACGTAGATGTGGTGTAGCTTTGGAGGCCAGAGAATTGAAATTTTTTGAAACTGATTTTTGTTCAAATTTATTTCCTTAAGTGAAGGCAAATTCACTTCACCTGTCAACATTTTTAATTGATTAGATTCAAGATTTAAAATCTTCAGAGACAAACAGCAATTGAACAATGCATCTGGAAAATATTGCAATAAATTGAAAGATAAATCTAAAATTTCTATTGATCTCAATCCAGAAAATGCATTTTTCTCAATGCTTTTAAGCTGATTATTCTGTAAATATAATTCTCTAATGTTCGAAGTGAATTTCAGAAGAGAATTTGGAATATCAGTGAAATTATTGGAAGCTAAAATTAGAAATTCAAGTTGATGAAATGAGTTAAAAGCATTCGATGGTAAACTTTGAAAAAAGTTATTTGAAAGATCTAAATATTGTAGATCTGAAATATTGGCGATGATTGTTAATGAAATGTTGTTATTCTTAAAAAATCCACTCATCTTCAGTTGCTGAATTTTTATCAGAGTTTGTGATTGTGATAGTTTCGTATTTTCATAAAAAGTGGTAAAGCTCAAATCTAAAAGAAAAACCTGTGTTTGTTTTCCATAGAATAGAGGTTTATATAAAATAGATCCTCGGCAATCTATAACATATCCTTTTGAATCGTGAAAGCATTCACAACCTTCCTGACAGATCAGGTCGTCCTTTGTACATTTCAGACTCATCTGTTCGACTTCATTAAAAAGCAGATTATTAAGATTAATGGGAGTTTCGCAGAAAAGATCATCAGCTTTTAAAGTAACTTGCGATTCGGAATTGTCTTTTCTTAGATTCAGATAATTTTTCAAAGGAATGGAGTGACAATCACAGTGCAATGGGTTTCCACCTATTAATACAAGTATTGTTTTATTTCCTTTTCTTACTGAAAATTCATTTTGTAAATCAAAATAACTGATGAGGTTGTGTCTAAGATCTATTGCATTATAATTACATTTGTCAAAGAGAAGGTTCAAATCTTTAAAATCAAAAAAACTTATTAAATTATTAGAAAGATTTAGGTCACATATGAAACTAATGAATTTTAGAAAGTTTTGTCCTATTTCCTTAATTCTGTTCCCAGGAAGGTTTAAATAGCGAAGATTTTTAGGGAAATGTAATGAATTCTTTAAATCTAGATAATTAAAGCCTAAGTCTAAGAAAAATAGCCTTCTTGAATTTTCAAATGTTTTGGGTTCAATGTATGTGATTTCATTGTTTGAAAGATATAACAATTCCAGATTTGGTAACTTATGAAATACAACCTCTGAGAGAAAACTGAGCTTGTTGTGTGTTATGTCTAGTACCACTAATGACAGTAGACCTTCTGAAAAAGTATTTGACAATTCTTTGATGCGATTGAATTCTAAATTCAGCCTAGTTAATTTATTATTATTTTTGAAGAAAAATTCTGGGATTACCGAAATGTTGTTTATGTTAAGTTCAAACCATTCCACTTTTGTGAGATTTTCTAGCAATCTATTTGGAAGCACAGTGAGGTTATTGTGTTGGAGGGAGAGAATCTCAAGATGGCGACTGTCTTGAAAAGTATTTTCATCAAGTTCGGATAAATGTAGTCCTTTCAAATGCAATGCCGTATAATCTTGAAAATGGTTTAGAACTTCTCTCTTAACAGCAGCTACAGAGAAAGAAAAAGAAATTTTATCATCTTTGACATAAAAACTGTTTATTTTTTTAAACTTAAAATACTATAATGAAATAAATCCTACACTTTTGAAACTGTAAAACTGTAAAATAATAAGCTGGAATCGATCTGGCCAAAAAAAATGACCAATCTTATAGTTCAGAATAATATATATATATTATTTCCAATCAGTTAATGACTAGAGAAAGTAGCCACATTGAATTACCGATACATAAATCACGAAACAAATTTTATTCCATGTCATTGTCACTGTATAGAGTAGAGGACCTTTAAAAGTACATGCACAGCAGATAGATGAAATATGGAATCTGATTTTCTTTCTAATATACAAAAAGAGAACTTTATTTCTTAATTGGATCATGAAAAGTATGATTAATAATAACGTCGGCCCCAACGTATGGTGACTAATCATGTTTCGACATTAACATTAGCGTTGCAAATAACACTGGTCAACATGATTTTTTTTACAAGAAAACTAAGTAGTGATTCTAGTGTAGTTTTGTATACTGAATTCAAATATGTAATCAGAATTTTTCCATCAGGCATAGTTTTTTGGTGAGGGTCATTTTTGTATAATATACTTCTGTATATTAAGTGTTTTTTATTATAATTCTTGTAAATTATAAAAGTGGTAATTTTATTCAGAATAATTTTTGGCACCAAGCAGACTTATCACGTTGAAACATGTTCTAACTCTGTACAGGCTTATTCAAATTCAAACATGTTCTAACATGTTCAAATATTGTTGTTTTAGTAAGCAGATGACCAGTAGCCAGTATTGAAATTGTAGTAAGCCTGGAAACACATATAGTGGTTTCGGCTGTATATTGTTTTTTTTTGTAAGTTTTATAAGTTTTATAAACGTTTCAATATGCCAAGAAAGTGTTTAAATCAACCAAACAATTTCTGCAAGGTCTGTGGAGAACTGACTTTCAAGTCTCAAGAGGCGAAATTTCACACTACTTGTCAAAAAATGTTATTGTGAAACGATCTTGTGAAACGAGCTTTATTTTGATTGTAAAGATGGTGATTTCGATAAAGACTGGGCCCCAAATGTATGCTGTGTATCATGTGCTAGGCTTCTCACTGGATGGAAAAATGGTACTCATCATATACCGTTTTCAGTCCCTGTGATTTGGAGGGAACAGAAGGACCATTCAACTAACTGCTATTTCTGCTTAACTAACATTAAAGGAATTACGTCCAAAACAAAATATGCAGTTAAGTATCCCAATTTGGCATCTGCAATGAGACCTGTACCACATAGTGAAGAGTATCCTGTACCAAAGTGTCCAGATTTCACGACATTAAGTGATAACTCCGACTCCGACCCAGCTCATACTGAAGACGAAAGAAAGGAGGGAAGTGGCCCTATCAAGTTGTTCATCAAGGAATCAAGTTGTTCATCAGAACCTCCAGAAGATCTTAATTATCTTATACAGGGTTTAAATTTGTCTAACAGTTGGTTGAGCTTTTAAGTTCTAGGCTCAAAGGTTGGAATCTACTCCAAAAAGACACAGATATGCGTTTATCGTAGTCTCAATAGTGATTTAAGTGACAACTTCTCTAAAGAAGGCTAAGTAGTTTTTTGTTAGAATGTTTGTTTAGTAATGGAGGCTCTTGGACATCAACACCAGCAAGATGATCCCACCTACACTTCTTCCCTGAAAATCTTGGGGCTGTCTCTGATGCGCATGGTGAGCATTTTCATCAGCAGAGTTCTACTATGGAAAAGAGGTAACAAGGCAAATGGAGTCCCAGTATGCTGGCCGATTACTGCTGGACCATGAAGAGAGATATTCCGAAGGCAAAATACAGCCGAAAATCATCATATACAACTTTTTCAGTAAGCCAAAATAGCCGTATATTTATTATTTAGTGTTTCGAGAGTACTAATTCTTTTAAAACTTTAAACACGTGCCACACAAAAAAAACCTGCCTGATGGAAAAAATCTGAGAACATATTTGAACTCGGCGTGGAAAAGTTAGTTAGATTCCGTTTATTTAGTCCTTGTGAAAGAAAAAAAGGTTTTTTTGTCGACCAGTGTAATCTGAACGAGATATCAGAAAGAGTATTGAATTATGACTTTGCTTCTGATTACTGATATTTACGCTTTTACTAATATTACTAATATTACTAATAAATGATATATTACTAAGTATTGCATCTTTTTTAAATGTTGTTTTTCGCCATTTTCAATTAGTACAATTCCACTACGGAAAACCTAATTTATTCTAAAAATAATCTAGACAGAAATGTGAGAGTGAAAATGGTGTTTATAGAAAAACATGATAAAAACGTGTGAGTACAGTTTCGACCCGTTTTGAAACACATCACGATCTTCAACTTTAGTGTTTCAAAACGGGTCTGACGATTTTATATAATGTTTATTTTCACGGACATTTTGCCGTGCCATCTTGTTTATTTTACCTCTATTTTTAACTCATTTATTTTTTCCCTTCCTTATTTATTATTTAAACTTGGGAAAGTTTTTTTATCTTGTTTAATTATTTTTCATCCGATCTTTCTCTTGTTTCTATGCCATGAAACCCTTTTTCTTTCTTTATTGCGCAAATATTTTCCAGTGGGAATTTGAGCTATCTTTTTCTTTGCGCTTGGCACTTTGTCCTATCTTGTGTTTGGTTATTTCTTACTTTCCTCTATAATCCAATTATCTTAGGCTTTTACTTTCTGTGAAAAACCCTCTCCCCTTTTATCTTTAGATTAATTTTGAATATCTATAGTCGACGACTTCGGAACTTCCAAGCATTACAAGTGTTAGCGCCGCATCACAGAAGGTAAAAAAGTATTCCTACGCGGTGGGCTGATTTAAACTCCATATGGGGGAAGCTGACAGCTTAGATTTAATCCGTTAATTGCAAGGGAGCCAGTGGTTTATTTTTTAAATATTTAGGATCTATACTATTTGTTAATTTCAATGCTAAATACTGAATAATATTATTGAAAATATTTAAGAAAAGTTGATATTCTAATTCATGTTCAGTGAATATATCAATTTTATAGTTAAATAAGTTCTTAATAATTTATTTTAATTATGATCATTGTTATATATAAAGTTATCATTAATGAATTGCAGAGAATGTACTTTATAGAAATTGAATAATAGTGTTTTCAATATTGATTTTTTACTTGCCTTAGAGTTGGTCTCTCTGAAAAAAAATTGTTAGTTTAAAAAAAAAAAGGTTATTTTTTATTTTATTTTAATTTTTTAATTACTAGTTTTTATATGTTTTTCTTTAATACAAAGTAATTTTTCAAAAACGAATTGATTTCTCTTTCTTATTATTATGTTAGCCCTGACAAGGACTTTTTTAAAAAAAAATCATCTTCTTAGTCTTCGCCGCTCAGTTCTTCATCTGAATCAGAAGTACTTGAGTTATTATTCAAGTGTATGATTATCTTTTCAACAGCTTTATCGACGAGAACATCAATATTCCATAGTTTTTCTTCTACTTTCTTAATGTGTGCCACATAATTTATCCAATGTTGCGCTGAAATTTTTGTGACAGCTGTGTGGCAAGTGTTTCAACATCGCTCAACTTGAAAGTGTGATTTTCAGCTGCTACGTATCCTTTCAACTGACTCCACACCTGCTCGATAGGGTTAAGTTCGCAATGGTAAGGAGGTAGTCTTAATATTGTGTGACCTTCAATGGATGCTAAGGAATCTATCCTGTATCCATCAAATTGATGTTTGACTGAATTTACAGTCTGCAGTAAGTCAGCCTTTACATTCTCGGCGCTCCACTGCAGTCCTTTCGAACTGAGCCATGACTGAATATCAGATTTTTTCCATGAATTGGTCGGAATTTTCTCCAGTTTAACTGAATGGTAAGGCGCATTATCCATAATAATGACACTGTTGTGAGGAATATTTGGAAGAACCTGACATTTAAACCAATTTTCAAAATGATTCCCATTCATCTTGTCGTGATAATCACCTGTATCTTTCATTGCTCTGAATATATGAAGGGCACCATCAACAAAACCATTTTCATTTCCTGCATGGGTTATTATTAATCTGCCTCCTTTTCCCGATGGAGCCTTCACTCCTGTCAAATTCCTTGCAAAGGCTTGATGGCTACTTGTGATTGTAGTAACATGCCAAAACCTAATTTTTGAATGGCCTGCATTAATCCAAGTTTCATCAATGTAAATAATACACCTGCCTTCTTCTCTGTGCTGCTTGATTGCCCTTAAATATCGTCGTCTCCACAAAATGATATCTTCTCGATCAATCAGTGCTGAATCCCGATAACGCCGGCAATATTTGAAGCCGATATCATTTACGTGTGCATAACATCTGAAGATAATATGAAATTAAAAAGAGCACATAGGCATATACTAAGAACAAATACATTTAATAAAATATACAGCTACTAGTTTCAATTGGACTCCAATCTTTTTCAAGCTAACACATGCGTGGCAAATGCAAGTCTATTTAAATGTTCATCAAAATAAGAATTTTCAAAGGATGACGTAACGGACTGGACTGCCCTCTGGTGTTGGATCCATGAAACGGTTTTTAATCTAAATAAAATTGGATATCTAAATTAACCTGATTGATTTAGAGAAAAAAGAAGGGCAAATTGCATTCTTGGATGTAGCTTTAGAACGCACAGAACAAGGTCTAAAGACAAGCGTTTACAGAAAACCGACGTTTTCTGGGGGAACTATGCACTTTGACTCGTTCATCCCATTGAATTTTAAAATAAACCTCGTTAATATGCTCGTCCACAGAGCATTTCGAATCTCAAGTGATCAAAAAATTTTCGAAGCAGAATTAAAATTCATACCTATCTTGTTATGAGGTAACGGTTTTCCAAAGGCATTCATCAGCAAGTGTATAAAGTATGCAACAAATAAATGCTATAATAACATTAAGGAATCCGAAAAATGCAAAAAACAATTTGTCTCAGTAGACTTTCATCCAGAGTTATTTCCAAAGCTTTCTCATATTTGCGTTGAAGCAAACGTTGTTCTCATCGCACAGGCCAACAATACCGTCGCCCAAAAACTTAAACAGCCTAGTTATGCACTAGGTCAAGTTCTGTCAACAAATGGTTAGTGTACTCTATTCCATGTAAAAACAAGTATATTGGGGAGACAGGACGTTCTCTACAATAACGTATTGATGACCACAGGAGAGCGCTCAACAATGGCAATAGACAGTGGCGGCGCTAGGCGTCGGCGACGTCGGCGACTGCCGACGGCCTCGCGCCTGAGGGGGCCTCGTAAAAAATTGTTTAACAATGTTATTAAAAGTTTAGTTATTTGTATATATTTCCGTACGCGTGAGTAGTATTTATCCAGAGTCGGAGAGTGGTCTGGCAATACTATGAAAGTTAGGTGATACCGCATGCGAGACTCGGGGAATCTCGAAGTTCTTTCTGTTTATTCATCGTTCGCAAAATTCGCACTCTCCTGCTTTCTTTCACAGACAACAACGTAATATTCATTATCTTACCGTTTTTATTGCTAAATAAGTGAAAAATTAGTTATTTGTTTATTTTAAAGAAGTTTTGTGACTTATTTCATATCTGTAAGGTAAGTGGAGGACACGTGGAGTGCATGATTAAATGGATGCAGTTTTATAAAGGAATCAAACACGGAAAAAACAATAGATCAAGAAAATGAGAGATTGATTAGGGAATCGCAAAAGTATTGGTATAACTGGATTGAAAGATTGATAGACATAATAAACTACCTAGCCTCATACAATCTGGCATTTATAGCTCATCGAGGATCCCTTATCCTTAATGATAGCGGAAACAGTGGCAATTTTATAGACCTTTTTAAATTATTATCCAAATATGATCTGACACTATGGGAGCACCTGCAACGTATTAATGAAAAACAACTTAATCAACATTACCTGAGCATGACATCCAAAATGAATTAATTACAATAATGTCTAAATCCGTTATTGACGATATTATAAACAGAGTTAAACAAGCAAAATACTACGCCTTTTTGCTCGATTGTACCAGGGATGTGAGCCGTGTTGAGCAAATGTCAATAATATTAAGATTTTGAAATTCCTCAACTGGAGCAATAGAGGAACATTTTATTTGGTTTATTAGCATCGCAGAAACAACAGGAGAATATTTAACAAATACAATATTACTAGAACTAGAAACAAATGGTCTAGATATCCAAAACTCTCGAGGGCAGGGATATGATAACGGCGGCAATATGGTCGGCCTTAATAAAGGTGTCAAAACTATAATACTCAATATTAACCCAAGAGATTCTTCACGCCATGCGGATGCCACAGTTGGAATTTGCTTTTGATAGATGCAGCTAACTCTTCTATGTGCTCTTTTAAAAGTCATACAAGCGTTGGGATCTTGTAAAAACTAAATTAAAATTGACTTTAAAATCTCTGTCTGAAACATGATGGGAGTGTAGAATCGGAGCAGTCAAAGCGATATTTTTACAATTTGATTATGTTATCGAATGCGTTAATGACTTGAAAAATAAAACTGATTATTCCGAAACTCTTTTAGTGACTGTGAAGCAGTCTTAAACGAAATATTAATTTTTTAGTTTATTGTTGCAATACATGTGTGGTACGAGATTTTACTACGTGTGAACAATACAGTGAAACTTGGATAATTCGAACTTGTTTAATTCGAAATTCTGGATAATTCGAATTTTTTGCTCCGTCCCTAGAATTCTGTATTAAAATAATGTTAAAAAATCGTGGATAATTCGAATTTTATTTTGGATAATTCGAATTTTTCGTACGATTGCCCTTAAAATATTACAGCAAAAATTGTTCCTGAGACTTTTCTCAGCTAAGATACATTATTTATTTTAACGCTCTTTCTAAGGAAAACAAAAGCGAGGGGTGGAATGTCACTATGTGGGGGATTTCCGAGGATTTTTCTGTCCATCCTAAGTTGTTACCCTCCCCCTCCCACAGCCCTTCGGTCTTAAGAGTCACGTGCGCTTCCTGTGAATGATTTAATGCGGTTATATACATTTTTAGTTTTTGTGCTTGTGCTTTAAGTATTGTTTCTATTCTCTTACTATGCCATTGTCAAAAGCTAAAGCTCCTTATAAGTCTTTAACATTAACTGAAAAGGTAGCGGTGATTAAGGAATTGGAAAAAGGCCTTAAAAATAAATCGGAAATCGCCAAGGAATTTGGAATTCCATCCAGCACATTATCGACATATTTGAAGAACAATGATAAAATCTTGAGCAGCAAAAACGGCAATGCAAAAAAAAGAAAAAGAACGAGAGGACCTGGCAACCCAGAGGTTGGAATCATATGCTACGACTCAAAGATTGCATTCAATTAAAAATATCTGCCTTTTTTTTTTGAAAGTGATGAATAATTAAGCTAATAAAAAATGTTTGATTTAATGATAAAAAATGTAGTAGTATTCTTAGATAAAGTTCATGTGTTAAGTCTTTGATCGTGGAGTTAATCTTTTTTATTTATCTCTTCTGTTTGAGAGAATATATGTAATTCGAATTTTTGGATAAGTCGAACTTTTTCTCTGGTCCCTTCAGCTTCGAATTATTCAAGTTTCACTGTATAAGTAAACTATGGCAATCGGTTCAAGTGAACTTGAAAGTCGCTGTTGACACATTACATTCATTTTGTAGCTGGATTCAAGAATTCCGTAATACAGGATTTGAAAAAAGCGTTGCAGAAGCTCGATTGTTTGT
>JAFIDM010068747.1:1101-11537 GCA_023159025.1 Thereuonema tuberculata
ATATATATATATATATATATATATATATATATATATATATATATATAGTAAAAAGTAAAGGGCTGAGTGGACACCCTTTCTCAGTCCTTTATTAGACCAAAACATATATCACAATTCATTTTCTACCTTAACTTGATATTTTGTTTTCTTATTTTGGAAAGATGCAATTTTGCCTATTCGAACATTTCAGTCTTTATTTTCAAATTTTTATAAACATGCAGAATTTTTCAATTAAAAAAAGTAATACTTCATGCTTAAATTAAAAGGGAAAATTTGCAAAAACATTTTCAAACGTTCTTAAATGATGCTGTTTGACCAAAAATTTCCACAGAATTTTCTAACTAAAAATAAAAACAGTGGAAGGCCCAACGTTGGCCATTTGTTGACACTGTAAGCGATTGGTGAGACATGGGACTAACAGTCTGTCTTATATGAATTATGTTATCTTATATGAGTTATGTAAACAAGGTAGGAGCAGTAATCGTAATAGCGATCGCATAATGTCCCACGGCTTCTATACAGAATGAACGTTGAAATCTCAGAATCTTTACAATTCAAAACCCACAGAAAAATAGATTTCTGTTTCTGCTCTCTGTAGATTTGGGAGATCCCATTATAATAAAAATAGACCAATCATTGTAAGATTTCTTTCAAGAAGAGAAAATGAAAATTGGCTTGATATAACTGATTCATGTTATAATTCTGGTTAAAGTCAGTATAAAACATGGAGAAATAATTTTTTTTAATGAACCATACTTTAATAAAACTTACAATTTAATATCAAATTCTAGAGGTGACCTATAACTTGAGAAGCACAGATGCTAGAAACGAGTTCTCATTGGCTATGATCTAGTCTTAGAAAAACCTTTTCGACGAGGTCATGTCTCTTATGTCATTCCTGAGATATGAATTTCTCGCGACGGACGGACAGACAGAGCGGGATAAAAGGCTTCTCTTGCTAATCTCTGTAAATAAGCCTAAAAAAGAACAGAAATATTTCGAAATCAACAAAAGCGTAGTAAAACTCAGAAAACGTAACTATTCAATGTTTAGTACTAAATAGCCTTTAGTATATCATCATTTTCATTAAGCTTTCTTTGTTATTTCAACTCAGTAGTAATATCAAATGGAATATACAATCCCTTCTTAAAAGGCGTCTCATTAAAAGACAGAAAATTCCGAAACTTTTATTAGGATTTGTAATGTTATATTTGATAAGTTTTTCTAGGAGTTCTTTCATATTTCGGACAGGTTTCTCTTCATTAATTTTCATATGAAGCTGTGGTTTTTGTCTAGATATTTGATTCTCTATGGATTTATGTTTTGTTTCAAATTTCTCAGTTATAGCATTATCATGTAATGATCAGATATATCAGTCTGTATAACGTTTCGAATTGTATAATATATATATAATTATATATGATTATATAACCAATCTGATTTCGATGACACAAGAAATAATACTTTACTTTACTTCAAAAACTCATACCCGATATTTAAGTAAAGTATTACTTCTTCTGTAATTTGAAGTTATGACACAGGAGTATTTGAATGATTTCGATGAGTTAAGATTTTTATTTATTTATATCCTTACCTCTTTCTTAAGCAATCCAGTTCATTTTAATTATTGCAAAACACTTGCGTTTTACTGGATTATTAAAAGCCTTAATATCCATAGCTGAGGTTCGGATGGAGCAAGAATAGAAGGTCTTAATCGCTCCATATTTTCCTAACTATCACTGAAAAAAAATTGAAATGCAAAATGATTAAACATTTAGAAGTTGCAGTTTCATCATATTATTTATTCATTATTACTGAAAGCAATTTATTTGCATTCAAACACAACCAATATTTCGTATAATGAAGCAACTATTCTTGAGTTGTTTAAACTCTAAAAACCTGGACCTAATACTCAAATGAAACAGAAGCCTAATGAGGGAAGTTTAATTTAAACACTTTGGGTTTTTAATTCTTTTCTTTGATTTTAAAAATAACAAAAACTATATTTTTTTGAATATGCAATCTGAAAAATGTTTTCTTATGAAACAGTCGAATATTTTATTTTTTATTTATTTTATTTAGATCAGCGGAAGCTAAACAAAACACTCAATCATTTGTCGTTTTCTTTTTCTTTTAATTTTCATTATTTATTGAGATTTTTATGAAGATTATTATCCCCATAGGAAATTAGTTAGAAATTTGTTCACAAGGTTCTCCTAACCTTGAAGTTTTCAATCACCATAAAGGGGACGTCCATTAATTACGTGAGGTCAAAAGGGGGAGAGGGGGGGGGTCCTGCAAAATCTCACCAAATCTCACCAAGGGGGAGGAGGTGTCAACGAAAATCTCATGTAAACTTTTTCATTCAGAGAAAATATATATTATAGCAAGATTTCAGTTTTTTTTTTTGGTTGTTAAAGAAAGATTTCCGGGTTTTTTTTTTTGGTTGTTAAAGCAAGATTTCCGTTTTTTTTTTTTTGGTTGTTAAAATGTTTGAAATCTCACCAAGGGGGAGGAGGGGGTCCAAATTTTTTAAAAAACACCTCACGTAATTAATGGACGTCCCTAAGTGTGGTTTTACCTGTGGCCAAAATCCATAGAAATCCATTGAATTGCTGTGGGAATTTTTCTCTTGTATTTAAATAATGCATATCAATTTTTAAGAAGGTCCCACCAGCGGCTAAGTTATTGTGATAGAGGGAAACTCATACAAGTAATTTGATGAGTTAGTTGATGGAGGCGGGAAAGATTTACAAAACAAGAAAATAGCTTTACCAACAAAACAAAAAAGCTAAAAATAGTATGTTTCTTTCATTTTTGGATCTAGGAAAGGGGTAGGGGGGTTTTTACAACTCCACCAATCCTTCCATGGATACTTTAGTGAAATGAAAACGATAAATGTTGAGAATGCACAATATTTCCAACCACGCCTTGAGTTGTCATCAACAGGAATCTGGGACAGCTGTTTCGTTCTTGTTAGGACGATTGATGGCTCCTCTCAGGAGTCGTGAAAGGCCGCGGGTCTGTTCCCCTCTACCAGGAATGGGACCTCCTCAAAACAAACAATAAAAGAAAGAAATAAATATATTTGGGCAAATCTGATCTAGCAAGACGACACTGCTGTTATAGATTCCTATCGATGACAACTCAAGGCGTGGTGAGAAACAGTGTACATTCTCGGTATTTACCTTTTTTCTTTTTAGTCATTAACTCTGTAATGGTTTTCTTAATAGATTGATGAATCCTCCTCTGATATTTTCAGATGATTTTGTTTTTTGAAATAAAGAACGGAAGCAGATATTTTTGTGTTGTTGTTTATTTTTGGTTAGGGTTTCTTTGGGAGGAGATCCTGTTTCCGAGAAAGAGACCGGAGACCCTTAACCGTTAGCACTTTCTGAGTCTGTCATCAGTGGAGTTTAACTGGCTGACGAGTCCTAAAGAGGACGAAACGGTCGTCCCAGTCTCTTCCCGGTGACACGTCAGAGTGCGATTTCCATTACTTAGCTTTGTGCCATACTTTGTTATCATTTATATAATTATTAAGATATTTCTATGGGCGAAACTTGTTTCAGTTTCATGAAACATATTCGCATAATCCATAATGTTTACATTTTCATTTTGTTTTTCGGAATAATTCTCATCTTGATTTTCAGCAAAATGAATATATATATAATTTTAATTGTCATATTCTCCTTATTTTGTACCTTACTCTCGAGGTCTTTCCTAGGAGTTAAAGGCGGGTATACGTTGGTCTGACCACCTGATCCCAATTAGTCCTATTAATCATGGAATGCTGGAAGTCTTTCTCCCACGACTTCAAATACTACAGTAGATACAGTAGATATTACTGTAAGTTTAACTACCAAAAAAAAATGAAAGTAATCCAATCAGTCATTTGTGTTTGTCCTTGTGTGTGTGTGTGTGTGTGTGTGTGTCTGTGTGTGTGTGTGTGTGTGTGTGTGTGTGTGTGTCTCTGCCCAGGATTATGGAATGGAACTGTTGTGATGGTCATCATAGTTGTTCAACTTTGTATTACAAATCTTTTTAATGTGAGTGTTTGTCGACAAATAAAGTAACAAAAAACTTCCCATTGAAAAGTATTGGAAACCAAACAATGGTGCCTAACAATGAATATGAATTCTTTTATTTCAGAAACGGATTTGCAGGCTTTTCAAAGATTAAAATTAATCGACTTTAGACAATAAGGAGATAATGAGGATTCTTGGAACATTGTTTGTTGAGGATGTGATTCTCTCACACAACCACACTGAAAAACAAAGCAACTTTAGTAAACTCTTATTCGATTATGCCAACTTCAACAAAAAAAATTTTAAATTTAATTAATAATCAAACGGTTTTTAAAAATAGTATTTTAAAATACGGTTTTTAAATATGTTTTTTTTTTCCTTAGGAAATAGGAATGTTTAATTACTGATTTTTTTGTAGAATAATATAAAATAAGAATTTAAAAAATAAATTAAAGATAATTATTAGCTTGAAAAATTTATGACTGAAAGCAAAAAAAATTATTTTAATACGAAACTGAAAATCCGACTTCTACAGTTCGCTTATGAAGCGTTTTCAAAACAGAAGCAGATCAGAAGTTTCTAATGGCTCCGTCGGAGGGCGCCACATGACAGAAAATCTCTAATACTCATCAGAAAAGAAATAACGCTGCTTCTTCTTACTATTATTATTATCATTATTACTTCTACTATAGTTAACTTTCCAAATTAATTGTTAGTTAGTAGCAGGCCGCGCGGTTGGCGTTGTCGCTATGATATTGTCCTCTCACCTCTGAGTACCTGGATTCGGTTCTCATGTGGGTTTTGTGAAGGTAGCCGATCCGTGCTGGGCAGGTTTTCTCGGGGTTCTCCCGTTTCACCTGCACTTATCCCACCTTACTTTCTCAGTCTTTTTCTCTATCTGTCCTTATTTCCGTGGGATAGTACAATAGATCTCCGGTCGCAGTGCTTGGCTTCTGTGCCACCCACATTCACTTTATAACATAACTTAGTTAGTAGCAGATAGAAACGATTCCTTCAAATATACATATTTTCTTGTTTTATTATATATGCGTAGGTTATTTGTATTTTTTTTTTGCAATAACGCTTTGTACTTGGTTTTCTTGAATTTCGTTGATTTGACTTCTACGCCGATAGACACTTACTTACGACGCATGTAACTGACTTCCTTACAACGACCAATATGGTGGGAAGTCAGAAATCAAAATTATACGAACCACAAAAATATGCTAACAGTCAGCGCCGCACCATACTGGGAGGATCAGCTACCCCCAATGATTAACAGGGGCGTCAAGATTCGGTTGACTTGTTTGTTTATATTTTGGCTTCACTTGAATTTATTAATAACAGACTTTTGAAACGATGTAATAGCTAAGAAAAAAAACAAAAACAAGGAGACACAAAGATTTGCATTTTTTTCCTTTTTCAGTTCGGCATAAAGTATTATTTTTAACTAAGGAATTCTATATGTTTATAAAAATTTAAATTAAAAGACTAAAGTGTCCGATGGACAGAAATTCCTGTTTCCCAAAAAAGTAAGCAAAATCTTTTATAACTACTTCTAGAAGTTAAAAAGCAGCAAGTTAAGGAAAGATTTAAAATATACATTGATTATTAACAACTAACAAATATATAGCCTATATATTTAATAATGAATTGAAAACGAAATGAAAAAACAGTTAATAATATAGCTTCATTAATTTTTAATTCTATAATCTAGAATCATTCTCTTGTTATTTAGTTATTTTCAACAATTACATGAAAATACCTAAGAAAGTTATCATATGAAGATATGTTTTTTTCATTCGTTTGCAACAAATTTTAACATTTTAAATTTTTATAAGTTTTAAAAAAAATATATAACAAAAGCGTTCAATCGTAAAGACTTGTGAATTCATACTTCATGATTGTTTAAACTAAAAAATTTCTGTATTTCTCTTAAAGGTGCTGAATGTAACCTTGTAATTACTTTCAATCGAAAAATACTAAACTAAAAAGTTGAGTAAAATCATTATTCACCAAAGACAATTAAGCATCTGATTTATGTATTGATGGATTTGATAATAAATTTCATAATCATTTCCTGCCACAACAACCCACAGACATTCCGAAACTGAAATAGTATACAAGGTTTCATAAATCATTTACATGTACAGGAATTGCAATGCGTTTGAAAATACTTATTTCAGCATATGTGAAGAGTGTAACTGATTTTGAGAGTACTATACAATAGTTAAATAGAAGTTTCCGAATGAAAATATACTTTCATCTCTATTTCAAAGCATTATTTAGGGATTTTACTACATTCCATACACTATCATTAAACTGAGACTGACAACAAGTGGAATTTAAAATTAAACATTGGGTATAAGTCCAAGAAAAAAAATTATAATTGGGATCTGAGATGGTGCAGGGAACCATCCAAGGTGATTTTGCATGAAATGAACCTATTGCTACCCGTGGGGATTTTTCCAGGACGGAAGGAATAAGATTTATGCCTATTTCACCCTGGTTCATTCGAGTAAAGGAATCGATTTTTGTTGTGAATGAGTTTCCGGGATAAAAACAATTTATTTGATTACTTCTTGATAAGAATTGTTCTTTCAAAATTAAATTAGGTGATTTTAAATTATTTATATTTTATTTTCTTAAATAAGGATTTATTTCTTAAGAATTGAGAATTTAGGACGTTCAAAAAGAAAATTCGTTGTTGCGTATTTAAATCTTTAATCAAAAGTTCATTGAAGAATTTATTTTTCTCTCTGGTAAAAACTTAAAATAGTTTTAAGTAGTTTTTTTCGATATAATAATCCGAAATTATTTCGAAATTCTGATATTGCAGAAAATTTAAAAATTATTTTCAGGACTATCCATCCTACATATCTATCGCAGTCATTTCTGGCGAGATAGTTTTAGCACATTCCTGTTAATACAAATGACCTTCCACTGTTTTTAGTTTTATTTCGGAAATTCGGGTAAGATTTTAGGTCGAAAAGAATACTGTAAAAACGTTTGAAAAAACTTCGGCAATTTTTTCGTTTTAATTTAAACATGAAGTATAATTTTTTAATTGAAAAATTTTGCATTTTTCCAAAAATTTGAAATAAAATTTGAAATTAATTTAAATTTGAACTGTTTCAAGTGGCAAAAATTCAAGTTTCCAAAAAAACTTGGAGACAAACTTTGATGTCAAAAAAAACATTATCATAAATTATATATCAAAATGTTCAGCATACAAAAATAAAAACAATGAAACCAAAATTTTGACCTCTAAGTCAAAAGTTATAAGCTTTTAAAACATCTTGGAAAACCGGAAGTGACGGAATTTATTATTACGACAGAGCGCGCCTAGCGGTGAAAAGACGAAATGTTTCGATTTCACTTTTAAAATGGTCATTTTAAGGCTGTATTAATTTAAAGATATATTTAACATTTTTATTAACATTTTAAACATTTATTAAATATTTATGTAAGAATAAATACAATAATAAAGAATAAATACAGTTTTAAATATAATATACTTTCTTGAATGATACTCTTCAGAAAACATTCAAAAAATAAGAAAAATTTCGCACCAACCTCATTTAATTAAAGACAGCTTTTGTGAGATGGAAATTCGGGTTTTCATTCTATTACCAATGTATAATTTTGCAGACATTTAATGAAATCTTTGATTTGTTTGTAGAAATATATATCCCAATGATTGACAGATAGATGAGCATTCCAGTGAAACACTTGAAAGTCTATCGACATAGTAGTCAAATCAACGGAATACAACGAAACAAGTAAAAAGCGATAATTGCAAAAAAAAAAAAAGTAACCTACGTATATATAATAAAAAAAGGAAATAGGAATCTTTCCTATCTGCTACATGTTATGCTATGTTATGTCATGTTATGTTATGTTATGTTATGTTATGTCATGTTATATTATGTTATGTTATGTTATGTTATGTTATGTTATATTATGTTATGTTATGTCATGTTATATTATGTTATGCTATGTTATGTTATGTTATGTTATATTATGTTATGCTATGTTATGTTATGTTATGTTATGTAGTTAATGATGGTGATAGAGAAGCCACGCACTGCGACCGGAGATCTATTCTACTATCCCACGGAAATAAGGACAGATGGAGAGAAAGACTGAGAAAGTATGGTGGGAGAAGTGCAGGGGAACTGCATAAGCGAACTGTAGAAGTCGGATTTATAGTTTCGTATTAAAATATCTTTTTTGCTTTCAGTCATAAATTTTTCAAGCTAATAATTATCTTTAAATTAATTTTTGATATTCTTATTTTACATTATTCTACAAAAAACAAAAAAAAATATAAGTCATTAAGAATTACTTTTATCTACGAAAAAAAAGCAATATTTTTAAAAACCCGCAGATTATTAATAAAATTAAAAAAAAAAATATGTTGAAGTTGGCATAATCGAATAAGAGTTTATTAAACTTGCTTTGTTTTTCAGCGTGGTTGTGTGAAAGAATCAAATCCTAAACAATAATATTCCAAGAATCCTGTTTATCTACTTATTGTCTAAAGACGATTAATTTTAATCTCTGAAAAGCGTGGAAATTTGTTTCTCAAAATAAACGAATTCGTATTCATTGTTAGGCACCATTGTTTGGTTTCCAATACTTTTCAATAGGAAGTTTTTTCTTACTTTATTTCTCGACAAAGACTCACATTAAAAAGATTTTTAATACAAAGTTGAACAACTACGATGACCATCACAACAGTTCCATTCCTTAATCCTGGGCAGAGATACACACACACACACACACACACAAAAGGACAAACACAAATGAAATACACACACCTACACAATGACTGATTTGATTACTTTCATTTTTCTTGATAGTTAAACTTACAGTATCCACTGTAGTCTTTGAAGTAGTGGGAGAAAGACTTCCAGCATTCCTTGATTAATAACACTAATTGGATTCTGATGGTCAGACCAACATATGCCCACCTTTAACTCCTAGGAAAGACCTCCCGTTCCTATTTCCTGTTTACCTAGAGAAAAATTCCCTTTTCTGGGAATTGAAGCCGTCTTCTCCTGCCGTAATCCAGTGCCTCCAACTATAACACTGACACAATTTTCTTACGAGAGTTAGGTACAAAATAAGGAAAATATAAAAATTAAAAAAAGAAATATTCGTTTTGCTGAAAATCAAGATGAGAATTATTCAAAACCTTGAAACAAGAAAAGTAAGGTGGAAAAGTAAACGTTATGGATCATATGCAGTCTGGAACATACTGAAACAATTTCGCCCACATAAATATCGTTAAGAAATGATAACGTAAGACATAAAGCTAAGTAAAGGAATTCAAACCCTGAACTGTCATCGGGTAGAGACTGGGTAGAGATAGAGACTGGCCGTTAAGTTCTCTTTAGTACTCGTCAACCAGCTAAACTCCACGGATGAGAGAGAAGATGCGAACGGTTAAGGATCCCGGGTCTTATTCCCCCCAGGAAGGCGGGCCCCCCCCCCCCCCCCGAAGAAACCCTAACCAAAAATACACAATACAAAAATGTTTCCTTCCGTTCTTTATTTCAAAAAACAAAATCATGAAAGTATCAGAGGAGGCTTCATCAATCTATTAAGAAAACCATTACAGAGTTAATGACTAATAAGAAAAAAGGTAAATACCGAGAATGTACACTGTTTCTCACCACGCCTTGAGTTGTCATTGATAGGAATCTGGGACAGCAGTGTCGTATTCTTAAAACTCTTTGGCCAGATTTGTCCAAAGGTATTTATTTTCTTTCTTTTATTGTTTGTTTTGAGGAGATCCCATTCTTGGTAGAGGGGTATAGACCCGCGGCCTTTCAAGACTCCTGAGAGCAGCCATCAATGGTCCTAACAAGAACGAAACAGCTCTCTCAGATTCTTGTTGATGACAACTCAAGGTGTGGTTGCAAACATTGTGTATTCTCAATATTTATCGTTTTCATTTCACTAAAGTACCCATGGAGGGGTTGGTGGAGTTGTAAATTTCCCTGCCCCTTAATTACTTCAAAAAATGGAAGAAATCTACTATTTTTATCCTTTTTTTTTTGTTTTTTTTTTGTTGAAAAGCCATTTTCTTGCTTTGTAAATCCTTCTCACCCCCATCAACTCATGAAATTACTTGTGTGAGTTTTCCTCTATCATAATAACTTAATCGCTGGCTGGACCTTTTTCAAACTTGATATGCCTATTTAAAGAGAAGAGACAAATTCCCAGAGAAATACAATGGATTTCTATGGATTTTGGCCACAGGCAGGTTTTCGGCCACAGGGTGATTGATAACTTCAAGGGTAGTAGCCACCTAGTGATCAAATTTGGAACTAATTACCTATGGGGATACGAATCTTCGAAAAATCTCAATAAATAATGAAAATTTCAAAGAAAAGGAAA